>JAXRKP010000662.1:127500-192500 GCA_037039925.1 Doris montereyensis | reverse complement strand
GTGGTCGAGGTAATTTTCAATCAAACAAATAAACCAACAACAAAATCCTCTCTATTCTAATACAGTTGTATATGATATCCTATCTGTTCCTTTTCAAGTATATCCAATAATATTGCCTCTGATTCGATTCCCTAGTAATATTTATCATCTTTTTCTCTTCCTCCCCTAGTAAACTTCTTGGCCTCGTAACCTATCTGGATTGGGTGATGATCATCGTCACCATCCTTTCCTGTGCGTCGATGATGTTTGAAACCCCGACCAATCGGATCATGGACAACTACATTTTGCAGGTACACACAAAGCACTTTGCCGGACTGTATTGAGTCCAACGGCACCATTTTGTGTCAATAGGGATAAATTGTATTATTGTCCAATGGCACTGATATTACTACCACTACCGCTACTGCTACTGCTACTGCTACTGCTACTGCTACTGCTCCTGCTACTTCTCCTGCTACTACTGTAGTCAAGAGTGTTAAAAACATACTCCTGACTGAATTTTATTACAGAACAAGTACTGAATACGGCTTTATGATAACATGTTTGAGCATTGAGATAACCTTATAATTTCAGACAGCTGAATATGCCTTTGTCATATGTATTAGTATTAAGATGACCTTAACATTTCAGATAGCTGAATACGCCTTTGTCATATGTATTAGTATTGAGATGACTGTAACATTTCAGATAGCTGAATATGCCTTTGTCATATGTATTAGTATTGAGATGACCTTAACATTTCAGATAGTTGAATACGTCTTTGTCACATGTATTAGTATTGAGATGACCTTAACATTTCAGATAGCTGAATACGCCTTTGTCATATGTATGAGCATTGAGATGACCCTAAAACTGATGTCCAATGGCTTGCTGTTTACACCTAATGCCGTGGTCAACGATTTCAGTGGCGTCCTGGATTTGTTTATTTACGGGTAAGTTGTTGTATCTTACAGTCGCAGTCCGTTACAAGTCTAATTGAGACTTAGGCTAAAATGAAACTGATTCATGTCAAGATTCCTCTAATTGAAACTTAGGCTAAAATGAAACTGATTCATGTCAACACTCCTCATCTTTGTAATCTGTATGGTCCACAAAAAGAAATGCTCATTATTTCTATGCGATTTAATATCCTTTCTCTTATTTATCACTCCTATGTGATAAGAGCATTTTGGATTGTTATTGTGAGTGAGTTCTTTGTAACCAATTCTTTTTACTCTTATTCTGTTGCAGTCAATAGCTCAACGTATGAAGATTTCATTTCCATGATTTTGTCCATAGTATATCATCATAATAAATAAATAAATAAAAAATACACTAAGGCATTCCTGAGTTATCAATGATGTTTCAATTTGGCCTATGCCACTGACTGAGTAAGGCCGAAAGAGGTTTTTTTTTTCCACTTTCCTAAAGATCACCGAAAAGGACTTGGGTCAAAATTTTAGCACACTGACGAAATATTGTTCTGTTTGGAGGAAGATTGAGTCACATGTAATCGTACCTTTTTTCTTCATATCGTTGTAGCCAGTGGATATCCGCTCAAAGAGCATTTGACAACAGTTTAGTTTGATGTTTCATTAACGGTTGAAGGAAATCCACACCCCTATGGATAGGGCAAATGGTATCGGTGGCCGAGTGGTTAGGCTGCTGGACTGGGGATCATGAGGTCCCGAGTTTGAGTCGTAGCAAAGCTAGATCCGATGTTGTGTTCCTTGGGAAAGACACCTAGCACACAATTTTCCCCACTCTTATCCAGGTGTAAATGGGTACAAGCATTTGTTTAGAATAGAAATCTGTGTCAGATAAGCGTCCTAGCCAGGAGGTGATTATTGTCACCTGCTCTGCTTCACGCTATTGAAACCTGGACAAACTTCCTCTATGGGCCATAACGGCCTTGAGGGAACTTAACTTACAGATAAAGCAGTGACCATTGTAGTCATTTGCATTGCTCGAATTTGAATAATATATTATAAAGACGATTGGGAAGGTTATTTTTAAATGCTTGAGATACAGACTATAAATCCATAGTTGTTTTTTATCTTCATAACATATGAATGACCAGCAAAGCTTATGCGACAAGGCAAGACACCTATTCAGTTAACATTGGGATATATTTTCTTGACTGACTCTGACCAGGTTAGCCTTGTATTCAGTTGGGATATCTGGATCTGACAAGAATGAGGTGGAACCCGACTCCCAGAACAGGTGTTGATGATCTGACTGAATGACCAGCAAAGTTTGCGACAAGCCACTGGGATATATTTTCGTGACTCTGACAGCCTGGTGCCCCACATGAGGAAGGTTGTCTCTGAGCTTGGTGTTCTTGTTTTCCAAGGAAATTTTATTTCTCCTGGTTTGCAGTCTACAGCCTGGTGCCCCACATGAGGAAGGTTGTCCTGGTGCTCCGGAAATTTTACTGGTACATTTCCCTCCACGAGTTTCCCCTCCCCACCCTCCACCCCCCCGCCCGCCACAACTCTTTTGTAATCCTCATCCTCTGCATTTGTAATCACCAAGTTCAGCACAGCATGTCAACATGATAGAGATCATGTCGCAACGTTCAAGAGAGACAACTCAAATTGCAAACGCTAAATAAAAACGTTAACTGGTATGAACATGTAATAATGTTTTGAACTCCTCCTATTAGACGCACACAATTAAGAGAGAAAAAAACCAAACAAGAAGATGATTCTTCAAGAAATATCCAACCATCATTGAAACTCATTTCTTAGGTATGGTTGTCGGGTGATAGTTATTATTCTGGCTTTACTTCTTTACCTTTCAAATGTTTACATGTCTTTTCATCCGGCTTTGTCATCTTACTTCACCTTGAGATCCCCACATATGTACAGTAAAGTAAGTCCCATACTCAGGGTTGAGCACGGGTTAACCACGAGTAGAGTCCTGATTTTTCTAGGCATACAGCATAGAGTGTGATAGTTTGCTATTGCATTCCATGCAGCCTTAACCTTGGCAGAGTCTGAATAGACCTGACTACCCATTTTGCTGCTGGGTTGACAGGAGGGCCAGAAAGATTTGCCTGGATTAGAATTCAAACTCAGGCCTCCTGGGTGGCAGTCGGATGCTTTACCGACTGAGCTACCGGCACCTCCTCGCATATATATATATATACGTAGATGGGGCAAATTCCAATGAGACAAACAAAGACAACCTTTTCTGGGTTGACATTGTTTACTTCAATTCTTTTAAAAAAAAGTTTTCCACGTAATTTTCCAAAGAATTAAATTACAGATAAGAATATTTGTCAAATTAAAATATGTTTTCGTTGGTCCAGTTTAATAGAATTTAAAACAGATCTCTTTAAGTGACAATGAGCATTGCGCAGTGTCCACTACTGCATAGGGGGGCAGGGTGGTCCATAGGTAAGATGTCTTTCTCTCAACCAAAAGGTCATAGATTCGTACCCCGACAGTTGAAATAATTTTTTGAGTTTTTTTTCGAGTAAGATCTACCCCCTCAGTCCAGGTAAGAGGATCGACATCTAGTCCCATCAGAGACGAAGCATGAAAAGGAGGTCCTGTGTACAGATCAGAACATTCTGTGTATGTTAAAGATCCCTTTACAGGTCAGTTTGGGCGAAATTTGAAAAATCTTACCAAAACCCCCTAAGATCATCTAAGCTGTGGCTGTGGGTAAGGTAAAATCAAGAAAATAATAAAGATTAAAACCCCTGGTCCAGGTAGGTGGATCAACACCTTATCACAATAGAGACAGACTATAAATAGGATGTCCTGTGTTCATATCAAACATCCTTAAAGATCCTATGGCTGTTTGTGGGGCAGTCCGGGCAAATGGGACAAAAAAAATCCTGCCAAAAGGGCCCGAGATCACCTTCGTAGTGGATGTGGGTAAAATCAAATCAAATCAAATCGAATCAAATCAAATCAAACTTAATCACTAATAATATTGCATATTTATGCCTTTGTTTTGTCCACAGGTATCTGTGCTCCTAATTGTTCTGATGTTTGTCTTTGCGGTCTGCGGTGTCCATCTTTTGGGAGGGAAGTTGGCGAGATGCAACGATCTGAACGTTACCACTAAGGTAAACAGACCTGTTTTGTTTCAAACAAAAAGGTGAACTAGCATTTAAGTTATGCATGGCTATTGATAGAAGATTGTTGTCTATAAACTCAATCCTTCGCTTTCTGTTTATCTATCTGACTTGTCTTGTCTTGTCTTGTCTTGTCTACATGGGTGTGGGTCGTTTGAGCTCAATGAGAGCCCTTGAAACGGCAACCATCGTTGTTTACATGTCTCAATTGGCTCTGGGTCAGTTGCGGATACCTGCGACTTGATTCTTTGGCGATCCATATTATATTGTATCATATCGTATTATGTCAGAGGCTAGATAAGTCATTTGACCTTTAAAGACCCCCCCCCCCCCCCCATGTATCTTAATACAATCATGGAGTACAAACATACAGTAATCAATAAGAACAAATATTTTAAATTGTACATTGGGTAAAGAGGACAATTCTCAGTCCTTTACAGATTTATGTTGTAAAGCAAAAGGGTGTTTTGAGTAGAGTTGTGTGTAAAGCATTAACCCCTTTGCTGCTTTGGCCAGTAAATTTAGTAAGATTTACAGGCTTGTGACACGATGTGGTTCAATAAGTTTGATGACTGGCCTAAGAGACATAATTGCCTAAAAACACTTGAATATTCTTTGAATAACGTTCCATTAGGAAGTAAGCCATTAGTTTCGATGTTATGTGCCTTTCTTTCTTTCTTTCTTTCTTTCTTTTCTTTCTTTCTTTCTTTCTATATCAGTTCCTATTCTATCTTTCGGTGTATGGGTTCAGATGCCTGAGATGATCTTTCTCCAGGATTCCCTGTCCTGGCATTTTCTGTTTCCTTCCAAAAGTTAAATTTCTATGCTTCAATGCCTCTTTTATATCTTCTTCCCATTTTCTCCTAGGTAATTGTAGCTTTGAACTTGTTCTAAATACTCCCTGCCCAATTTAAGATTTTGTGTTTTAGCTTCCCTAGTTACTAGCATTGTTTTGGTTTCCTTTGCATTTACTCTCATTACTCTTTTATTTAGTTCATTATTCATAATGTTGATATTCGACTGAAGGTTACTTTCTGATTTTCCAAACAGAACTAAATCATCGACAAATGAAAACATTGATACATTTACTAGTTTGAGCTTCCACATACCTACATTCATTTTCTTCATTTTTGAGGATGCCTTTGCGACTGAATCCATAAATGTGATAAACAAAAATGAACTTTGGATATAACCCTGTCTTACTCCTATATTTACATCAAATTCTGCAGATGTGTTTCCAGCTACTCACTGCACATGTTGGTTTATTGTAAAAACTTTTAGTGCCTTCTATTAATTTTGCTCTGCATTGTCTTCTTTTAAGGAATGCCATAGTTCGTCCCTCCTCACAGTGTCAAATGCCTTTTCTAAGTCAATAAAAGACAGGTGCAGGTCAACGTTTCTCTCAAGGAATTTTTCTATCATTTATCTAATTGTAAATATGTGGTCTTGTACACTTCTTCCTGGTCTAAATCCACTTTGATGCTCTTCAATACGATCCTCTATTCTTTTCCCCTTAGTCTCATTTTCAGTATCCTGGCATATATTTTTCTTGGAACGCTAAGTAGTGATATCCCTCTATAGTTTGAACATTCCATAGTTGCTCCTTTCTATGTATTGGTACTTCCATTCCCTTTTTCCAGTCATCTAGCACCTGTTTGGACTTCCATGCTTGTTGGCATATTGCATGTAGTATTTCGTCTGCCTCTCTCCTGGGGCTTTTCCTAATTTCACTTTTCTTATAGCTGTTTGGATTTCTTCCACTGATATATCTACATCTTCAGCGGTCCCCTCTGGATTACTTGTTACTCTTACTAATTGATCTTTACTCCTTGTTTCATACGTTCTGGAGGGATTATGTAATTGGTGAAAATGCTTTCTCCTTAAAGAGGAAATTATAGTGTGTTTGTTGAAATAATGCTCACAATAAATATCCACAAGAGAAAATTAATTAACATAATATAAACATAATTTATACTCTCTCTCATTCACTCATAGGCCTCTCACTTTCATAATTTTAAAGACGTTATATGACATGGATACAATAAAATGAAATGGTATTTTTAAAAATGTAGATGGAATCATAATATCGTATGGCGAAAGGGAAAAATGAATTAAAATAACGACAGCAACGTGTTTTAAAAAATGTAAAAGCCTCCTACTCCTACTATTTGTCTGGATTTTGGGAGTTTAGGACATGAGACTCATCCTTTATGATTTTAAGCAATTTTGATTTACATACTTAATGGCTTATACAGATATTATTTAAATTTGTAAGTGACAACAAGTTTTTGTCTCCACCGTTTATGTATTATTTCCTGTTTATGGTGATAAAGACAACAAGACAGTTTACAAATGTATATAAAATCTGGACGACGAGCAGTTAAACTTTCAAAAGGTGAATAACGCAAAGTGACATCCTGACTTTGAGAAGAAGGAACCTTAATGTTCTCATTGAGGGGGACTCGGTAGTCCAGAGGTAAGGTATTGACCTCTCAACCAAAAGGTCATAGGTTCAAGCCTGGATGGTGGTTGAAAAATCGTCTCTGTTTTTCTGGAATAAAATCTAAAGCACCCCCCCCCTCCCGGTAGGGAGATTGATACCTAGTCCCATCGGTGACGGACAATAAAAAAGAGTTCCCATGTGCAGATCACAACACTCTGTGCACATTAAAGATCCCTTGACTGTTTGCAGGGTAGTCCGGGCAAAATTGAAAATCCTGCACCTGAAATCACCTGAAAGCGATTGAACGTAGTGCCAAAGCTGAATCATTGAATTAGATACTAACAATGTTGTGGTGTATTTTGTTTCAGGAGAATGTCTAGGAATTTACTTTGTGAAGGTGGAAGTGACCAAGATGCGAATTCACAACGACGGATACGACGTGCCAGGGATGTGGGCGCCAAGAGCTTGGTAAGCAGGCGTTGGTTGGGAAATAGGCTTGGCTTGTAAATCATCATCATCAACATCATCATCATCATCATCATCATTGAATCGTTGTAATATAATTATCATGGAGATGATCATATTACTATCATCATTGTCATCATCATGATGATGATCATCATCATCATCTTCATCATCATGATCATCATCATTGTCATCATGATCATCATCACCATCATCACCATCATTGATGTTTAAACTTCAACCTGATCGAGTTCTACCCGAAAAAGTCGAGAAAATGTGTCAACCTGTCGGGCACAAACCCACGGCCTGTTGGTTGAGAGGCATACCAGATACCTTACCTCTGGCTACTTACTTCACACCCTTACTGTATAAGGGTAAGATTGACCAGACCCACTGGCTACCTTTGCCGTCACTGCTGGGTTGGCTCTACGGATGGAACTTGAGACACCTGCATTTTTGGTTTCTTTTAGTTTTGTTGTTTGCTTTTTTTGTTGGCGGCTTTTCATTTGTGTGTTAAGTATTTTATTTTCATTTTCATTTCAAAACGCGACCGATTTAGATATTTAATGAATGTTAGGATATAGACAATATAGGGTATGCTGAATCGTAGAGTTGTGAGCTTGGTGATCACAATGACGCTGGTTCAAGCCCCGTGGCTGGCACAGGTGGGGGTTTTTCACAACGTTGTACTGTCAGGAAAGGTACTTCACTCTACTTTCCTCACTTAACTCAGATGTGAATGAGACCTCAGCTATAAGTAGAGAAAGATCTTGTCGGAGTGTTAGTACGAAAAGCCTAACAGGCTTGTGTACTGTATGCTCCCGGGAGTTGAGAAGGACTTTGAATGAAAGGGCTGCGGGGGGGGGGGTGGGGGGAGATAAATGATGTACACTCAGTGAGCCCTGCACTTGTGCGGAGATACAGACTATAAATCCATCTTTATCATTATCTTTAAAAATAAATAAATCTGTATTTAATGCAATGTACTGACCGATACTTTCGCTTTCAGGATCAACCCCAGGAACTTTAACTTTGACAACATTGGCAATGCTATGCTGGCTCTGTTTGAGGTCTTGTCATTGGAGGGCTGGTTGGAAGTCAGAGATGTCATCATTGATCGTGTCGGCGCGGTGAGTTACAATTTGATTTGCTTAATTCTTTTTAATTGTTTTGACGTTCAACGCGTGAATTAAAAATTTCATTTAGATTTATCAGTAAAACCAAGATTGCAAGAAGTAGACTGGCAGGAGGTCAAAAAACGAGCAAAAATTCCCAGAAAGAAAAAAAAAAGAAAAGAAATTGTGGACAGCGCTTTCCCCCAGTATATCAAAGATGAAACGCTATAAAGAAAAAAAAAGCAAACAAAAGTAGTGATTCTACCAACCCTTCTCTTTGTGACACCCGCATGTTCCGTAGGCTAGCGGCTTACTTCAATGCTTGTCAAGTCCACTTTTCTGTAGGGAGCTTTTTTTCAAAAAAACTCTAGGCACAAACAATGTTCTGTAGGGAGTTCTTGCCAAACTCTAGGCATACACAATTTTCTGTATGGAGTTCTTTCCAAACTCTAGGCACAAACAATATTCTGTAGGGAGTTCTTTCCAAACTCTAGGTACAAACAATATTCTGTAGGGAGTTCTTTCCAAACTCTAGGCACACACAGTGTTCTGTAGGAGTTCTTTCCAAACTCTAGGCACAACCAATATTCTGTAGGGAGCTCTTTCCAAACTCTAGGCACACACAATGTTCTGTAGGAAGTTCTTTCCAAACTCTAGGCACACACAATGTTCTGTAGGAAGTTCTTTCCAAACTCTAGGCACACACAATGTTCTGTAGGAAGTTCTTTCCAAACTCTAGAGGCACACACAATGTTCTGTAGGAAGTTCTTTCCAAACTCTAGACACACACAATGTTCTGTAGGAGTTCTTTCCAAACTAGACACACACAATGTTCTGTAGGAGTTCTTTCCAAACTCTAGACACACACAATGTTCTGTAGGAGTTCTTTCCAAACTCTAGACACAATGTTCTGTAGGGAGTTCTTTGTTCCAAACTCTAGACACACACAATGTTCTGTAGGGAGTTCTTTCCAAACTCTAGACACACAATGTTCTGTAGGGAGTTCTTTCCAAACTCTAGACACACACAATGTTCTGTAGGGAGTTCTTTCCAAACTCTAGACACACACAATGTTCTGTAGGGAGTTCTTTCCAAACTCTAGACACACACAATGTTCTGTAGGGAGTTCTTTCCAAACTCTAGACACACACAATGTTCTGTAGGGAGTTCTTTCCAAACTCTAGACACACACAATGTTCTGTAGGGAGTTCTTTCCAAACTCTAGACACACACAATGTTCTGTAGGGAGTTCTTTCCAAACTCTAGGCACAAACAATGTTCTGTAGGGAGTTCTTTCCAAACTCTAGGCACAAACAGTGTTCTGTAGGGAGTTCTTTCCAAACTATAGGCACAAACAATGTTCTGTAGGGAGTTCTTTCCAAACTATAGGCACAAACAATGTTCTGTAGGAGTTCTTTCCAAACTATAGGCACAAACAGTGTTCTGTAGGGAGTTCTTTCCAAACTCTAGACACACACAATGTTCTGTAGGGAGTTCTTTCCAAACTCTAGACACACACAATGTTCTGTAGGGAGTTCTTTCCAAACTCTAGACACACACAATGTTCTGTAGGGAGTTCTTTCCAAACTCTAGACACAAACAATATTATGTAGGGAGCTCTTTCCAAACTCTAGGCACAAACAATGTTCTGTAGGGAGTTCTGTTCAAACTCTAGGCACAAACAATGTTCTGTAGGGAGTTCTTTCCAAACTCTAGACACAAACAATGTTCTGTAGGGAGTTCTTTCCAAACTCTAGGCACAAACAATGTTCTGTAGGGAGTTCTTTCCAAACTCTAGGCACAAACAATGTTCTGTAGGGAGTTCTTTCCAAACTCTAGGCACAAACAATGTTCTGTAGGGAGTTCTTTCCAAACTCTAGACACAAACAATGTTCTGTAGGAGTTCTGTTCAAACTCTAGACACAAACAATGTTCTGTAGGGAGTTCTGTTCAAACTCTAGACATAAACAATGTTCTGTAGGGAGTTCTGTTCAAACTCTAGGCAAACACAATGTTCTGTAGGAGCTCTAGCCAAACACTAGGCAACCACAATATTCTGTAGGGAGTTCTTGGCAAACAGCCTGTTAGCAACAGCAATCACATGACAAGGCTGTCTTACAGGGGAGAAATCACAATTGCGGAGCTCATATGGCTGAAGACATTCCATTGGTAATTGGGTAAAACCGTCTCCTTGAGGTTAATATACATCATCCGAAAGACAATAATTGCTTGCATTAAATTCATGCAAAGTTTTTGAATTGTTTGATTGTTTTTATTTATAAGCATGAATGCTGGTAATCGACGAAGGTCATCATCTCACCTACAATTTTAGTTTAAGTTGTTAGAGAGTTCCCTTTCCTGCAAGCAGTCACTGTCTTGTCAACAAACTGTCATCATCACCACCATCGTCATCATCTCCACGTGCTCTCCCATGCTTCATAGGTGGAAGTATAATTTCTCAGGCGCACATTAGTAGATCAATGTTGCTGCTCAGATGATCATAAACAGTACAGACGATGAGCGACCAAACAATTCAAGTCAAGAGGAAAACTACAAAAATACCATGAGAAGTTGCGACTCCTCATCTTACTGGAGAAGGAAAGGGAATGATTACACCCCATTAGTAGTGTCAAAGAGAGAAAAAAAAGGGGGCCATAGAGAAATCTTTATCACCGGCCCTCTGAACCCATGACCGATATCAGTGCCCACTTACCTTGTTATTAAGTCAAGAGAATGGCTTGGTCTAGCTGACTGGTTTGACACAGCCCACTGATTTCTCTCTCCATTCACATAAACAAAATGATTGTTTAATTTGAGACAAATAATAATAATCTCTTTACATAATGTCTTGTTTTGATTTTGATTTCTCTGTTAATTAAATTTCATGATGATCCAGGATGTAATAATACAAATTTTGACCTACATTGGACCATATCATGACCTTGTAGCCCTTTCTTCCTTACTCACACCAAACCGTGATCGGAATAAAGATAAAGATGAGGACATTTAAAAAATTGCCACGATTCTGTCGTTTATTTTGTTAAACGTTTTATTTGTTGTTTTTTTTTCTTCTTCTGCAGGCGGAAGCAATCTACATCCATTTTTTTGTCTTCATTGGTTACATGATTGGCTTGACTCTGTTTGTGGGTGTTGTCATTGCCAACTACAGTGAAAACAAGGTAATGGCTGTTTGGTTTTTACTTGAACGTCTAAAGTTTTTTTTCCCAGTTTCTACAGCACGACATGGAGCAGGTTATAATAACAATAATCGCCTTCGGGACAGGACGCTAGTCTGGCCAGGAGATTTTTACTCCCCAGACTAAAGCTTGTAGCTTGTACCCATTTGCTCCTGGGTCGAGTGGGAAAATATGTGTTAAGCGTCGGGCCTGACTTTTTGCTAAGATTTGAACCCCGGTACCTCATGATCCCAAGTCAAGCAGCCCAACCAATCACCCGCCTACACCATGGATGAACGTTTAAATTTGGTGTAAATTAGAGATGTAGTGACTCTCCTGCTGCTATTGGAGGAGAATTGTTGTCCTTCCTTTTCAATTCTTTTTTGTTTGTTTTTAACTACTAGAAGTGAAAAATGTACATAACTTTTTATTTTGTCTAATATTCATACTTACTTTATAGAATTAAGATCAAAGAAATTTTGGGCTGGTCTGTAATAGAACTAAAATGCAAGTGATAGTCAAAGCATGACGACAAAGAAGACATTTTCAGTTTTTAAATTTTCTTATCTGATTATTTATGAATAGAATGCTCAAATGTATGAAAGCATTGAAATGAAACAACCAACAGTAAACATATTATTATTATTATTATTATTATTATTATTATTATTATTATTATTATTATTATTATTATTATTATTATTATTATTATTATAATTATTATTTTGATGAATGTTTTCATAGGGTACAGCGTTGTTGACTGTAGACCAGAGAAGATGGCTGGATCTGAAGGGCAGAATAAAACTTGCCCAGCCGTTGCACATTCCACCCAGACCAGGTGAGTTGAGTTTTCTCTCCCAAAACTTTGTGCATAAACATAGCTGCCAATATGTAAATAACCTATTATCTAGTAAATTTTTTTAGGTTTTCAGTCCGTAAATCTGTATTTATGTTGAAAACTTGGTTAATGTAATTTCTTCTTTACAGAAACCCTAAGTCATTTGCAGGGACTTAAAAAGATTTTGATGAAAGTACGGAGACACCATTCTGAGTTGGCAAAACTCCGTGGCACGTTGCCAGAAAGGCCAGCAATGAGCTGATTTTTTTGTTATATACCTTAAAGGGGTTTAATTCAAGTCAAATTTTAAATGTTTACTGGAATACGTTGGGCTGTCCTGCAATTAAGATTTAATTTCCGCGGTCAGAATCTGTTACTTTCGTTTGTTTTGTGTTGTTTTTTTTTGTTGTTTTTTTTAAAATTTAAAAAGGTTGGCAGCTATGCATAGAAATAAAGATGGATTTGTAGTCATCATCCCCACATCGACTTTACATCATTGATCCCACAGCAGCAGGCCATGTCGTCCAAAGTCCTTTTTCATCTCCCTAGGTAATGAACAGTACAGCAGCCTGGTAGGTGCTTTGTGAAAAAATTCTGACGAGATCCTCCTCTGCCTATGGCCTTGGTGGACTAATTCACACCTGAATCGAGTGAAGAGAGAAGAGTGAATTACCCTTCCTAAGAGTAAAACATCGTGATAAAAGCTGAGCAAGTGTCGTCTCGATTACAAACTCACAACACTACTGATAACAAATGCGACAGTGCCATCTCCAATATGACACCAAGGTCTAAGGGTCTTGCCGTTCAAAGGGGTCCTGGGAGTTCAAACAACGATATTGACCAGTGAGAGACTCTGTAACATCAACGTGACCCTTTGGATTCAAATTGATATGTTGGTCAACAAATAATAGGTTGACATTTGACACATCAAGACGACGTTATGAGGCATTGTAGCTGAACTGTAGAGTTGTGAGTAGGTAACCACGATGACACTGGTTCAAGCCCCATGGCTGACACAGGTGGGGTTGTTTTTTTTTCACAACGCTTTACTCTTAGGAAAGGTACTTCATTCTTCTTTCCTCACTCGACTCAGGTGTGAATGAGTACCCAGCTATAGGTAGATAAATATCTCGTCAGAGTGTTAGTATAAAAAGCCTAACATATTTGTGTACTGCATGCTCCTGTGGGAGTCGAGGAGGACTTTGAATGAAATGGCCTGCTGGGGATAAATGATGTACAGTCGGTAAGCCTGCACTTGTGCGAGGATAGGGACTAAAGTCCATCTTTTTATCTTTATCATGTACATTATTGATTATTATGCTCACAAAAAGAATATTTAGAAAGATTGTGTGGAACATTTTTACTCCAAAAGAAAATGGTCAAAGCCACTGCTACGATATCCTTTGTATCATCTCTATCCTCATCGTCATTATCTGTTGTTGTTTCTATAGCTCATATCAGATGTGTCATAATGTCTATAATTTTATCATGATTATTCTATGTAATTTATATCATATTATACTATTTAAGGAATGATCATTTCTCTGTGACATGTCATGAAAATTGTCTTTCTTTCTTTCTTTCTTTATCAGTTCCCATTCTACCTTTCGGTGTATGGGTTCAGATGCCAGAGATGATCTTTCTTCAGGATGCCCTGTCCTGGCATTTTTTGTTTCCTTCCAAAAAAGTTAAATTTCTATGCTTCAATGCCTCTTTTATATCTTCTTCCCACTTTCTCCGAGGTCTGCCTTTTGGTCTTTTAGCACTGTAGACTGATTTAGCTATTCTATTGTCATTCATTCTGTTAACATGTCCAAACTATCTCAATTGATTTGTTTCTATCTTAGTTTTTATGCAATCTGCTTTGGTTTGATCACTTTTTGTTGTGTTTCTGATTTTGTCTCTTTTAGTTTTCCCTACTACTCTTCTTAGATATTTCATTTCAGTTGCCTGTACTCTACTGTATTCTCTACTGTCTAAGGTCCAGGTTTCACTTCCATAGAGGAGAGTAGGACAATAAACTGTATTGTATACTGCCATTTTGGTTTATGTTGACAATTGTTGCTTTCCTACAAATGCCTTTCCTAGATGGTTATATATTGCACTTGCCTTTTGGATTCTTTTGGCTGATTTCTTCTCTTAGTTTTCCTCTGAGTTAATCATTACTCTAGGTAATTGTAGCTGTTAACTTGTTCTAAATTCTCTCTGCCAATTTAAGATTGTACGTTTTAGCTTCCCTAGTTACTAGCATTGTTTTGGTTTTCTTTGCATTTACTCTCATTCCTCTTTTATTTAGTTCATTGTTCAAAATGTTGATATTCGACTGAAGGTCACTTTCTGATTTTCCAAACAGAACTAAATCATTGGCAAATGAAAGCATTGATACATTTACTGGTTTGAGCTTCCACATACCTACATTCTTTTCTTTGCGACTGAATCCATAAATGTGATAACTCCTTTAATTTCTTTCCTACCACAGACCTCTTCAGTACAACTGAAGAGTTTTTCTTTATACATCTGCCACTTTTCTTCTATTGTGCTATCATTCAGATACATCTGTCTTTCACTGAAAAATCTTTTTATCCTAGATTGTTATACCTGTTTTACTATTGGTTTTTTTAGTTCCTCTATTTTGAGT
Source organism: Doris montereyensis (assembly GCA_037039925.1). Taxonomy (NCBI): domain Eukaryota; kingdom Metazoa; phylum Mollusca; class Gastropoda; order Nudibranchia; family Dorididae; genus Doris; species Doris montereyensis. The sequence continues at coordinate 177,756 of JAXRKP010000662.1, read as the reverse complement.
TTAGTAGCTTTCTTCTCTTTCCTTTTTTGTTTGTTTTCTTTGGTCAGTAATCTCATTTTGGCAATCACTAAGTGATGGTCACTAAATTTTTCTGCTCCTCTGTTTACTCTTGCATCCAATGTACTGTAAAAAGGAGCTGCTAACTATCATGTAGTCTATCATTGACTTTTCACACCTGTCTTCATTTACTCTTGTATATTTGTGGATATCTTTATGAGGAAAAAAGAGTTGGCTATTTTCATGTTATTCTTTAGGAAAAAATCTATTAGTCTCTTCATTTGGAGAAGTTGTTGTCTCTCCTTCTTTACATATTACTCCTCCTGACGTTTCTACATTGTTGCCTACTATAGCATTTAAATCTCCTAAAAGCATTAGTTCCTGTTTGGGTTTAAGATTCTCTGCCGCTATTTGTAAATCGTTTTGGAAGATATTTTTTTCTTCTTTAGTTGCGTTTCGTTTGGTCTATAAGCTATTAATAATTTAATTTTTCGTCCTTTTGGTTTGATATTTACCTCTAATAGCCGTGGGCTTATAAATTTCCAACTTTCTAGTAGCTTTTCATGCCTTTTATGCACTAGGAGGCCTACTCCTGCTCTAACTCTACCTTTGACGTCTACTCCTGAGAAGATTAAAATATGATTCGGTCCTACATTTTCTATTCCTTGTCCTTTTTCTTTGTTTCTGTAATGGCCAAAACATCTACTTTGAATTTTTCCATTTCTTCAACTAATTCTAACTCTTTTCCATTTATTGCCCTAACGTTCCATGTTCCAAAAATCACAGTTCGTATTTGTTTCCAAGTTTTTCTTCGAAAGATCAAGCCAGTTGTATTATATTTATTTCTCTGAATCTGTTTGGTTTTCGATAAGCAGGAGATTAGCTCACTGTACCCTAGCTAGATGGTGGGGCTGCCACCTTGAAGCCCCTACCAAGCCTTGTTATTTATTGTCAGGGTTAACTCCCTTAGCCTTTAGTCATTCAAGACCAGGCTGCAAGGCAGCAGGTTGTTATTTCCCGTCAGGGTTAACTCCCGTAGCCTTTGGTCTGCCAAGACTCGCCTGCAAGGCAGCAGGAGACTCATGGATTTCGGGATCATCTACTCCCCATACAGGTGCTTACCTGCCCACTGCCCAGTGAAAATTGTGACTATAGTAAATTTTCCAAAACGACAAATAAAGATTATCATATCCTTGTCTCTTCCTTGTCTTATCTTTATCTTATCCTTATCTTATCTTATCTTCTCTTGTGTTATGTTATGTTATCTTTTCTTTTCTTCTCTATCTTATCTGATCTTAAGCTAGCAGGAATAAATTCTGATGAAGAGCTGTGTTTTTCTTCCAAGTAAAAACCAGCTAGCTTACACATGATCGATTAATTAAAGCACTTGCAGCAATTTGAATGCAGATCGTCTGGTCATGGCGTACAAAATTTAATGTGGAAGACATTGCTTGTTTTTTTTTTTTTATGATTTTGAGGAATGTCAGTTTTCACTTTTCTCTTGTTTCATGAATCAGAGCATAACATTTTCCATGCCCTGATGTACGACATACCTCAGTTTTCACTTTTCTCTTGTTTCATGAATCAGAGCATAACATTTTATATGCCCTGATGTACGACATAAATCAGTTTTCACTTTTCTCTTGTTTCATGAATCAGAGCATAACATTTTACATGCCCTAATTTGTACGACATAACTCAGTTTCACTTTTCTCTTGTTTCATGAATCAGAGCATAACATTTTACGTGCCCTGATGTACGACATAACTCAGTTTCACTTTTCTCTTGTTTCATGAATCAGAGCATAACATTTTACGTGCTCTGATGTACGACATAACTCAGCACCTTTACTTCAAGCGCTTCATCGTGTTCCTGGTCATTGCCAACTGCCTCATGTTGTCAGTTCCTGTAAGTATTGCGCCATTTGGTTTGTTTCGAATGATCTGATAAAGTTTCGAGAGAAGCTGTCTCCGTCCTCATGGAGTATTACTGCCTCCAGTCATTGATTTTGGTCTTTCCAGTCATTGATTTTGATTTAATAGACATGATCCACGGATGACAAGAAGAAGAAAAAATCATGCATATTGGCGATGGTGCATTTTGACGAGGTCAAAGGCCACAATCTATTATTTGCATTGCCGTTCTTGTTTGGAAATAAACTCTTCTTTTGTTTTGTTAGTTGTTTGTTGTTGTTGTTATTGTTGTTTGGGCTTTGATTGTTGTTTGTTGGATTTTTGAGGACCAGACCCAACAGGTCTTACCTCTTATTTTGATAGATCTATTTCATATATTTCTCTCACTCAAGACTACAACAAGGGGGTTGGATGGTGAAGACATTCAGCAACTATCTAGAATTTTTCTTTTTTTTTCTTCTTTTTGATTGACATGCGTGTCATACGGAGTACAATCTCCATGGGTAAAAGTGACAAATATTTTCTCAAATTTTCTCACCCGTGATCAAAGACGGATAGTCTTCTTTATATCAAGACTGTTTGTCTGGCAGACCATGAGTAATGCCAGTCGACGACGAAGTAGGGGAGGGGGAGGGGGAGGGAGGGGGGAAGGGGTTGGTAAGGGGGGGCCAAAGCCGAGACGAGCGAAGATATGTTGCATTGTCACATGTATGTGTACACAAAGAATAGTTGAGATAGATCTAAATGACACACGCACACGTGTATGATATATTTTGTCACTGGGATGAAACATGAAGAGGTCATCAAGCTTATTGCTCACAGGCATTGACTCTTTGAATGCAATAATTCAAAGACGGACCTACAAACACCTGTAGAATTTTGGCAAAGTCAAGCCAGCCGTTGTTGCATTTTGAAGTGGGGTGATTAGTGTTGTAAAATTTTGGTTACATGAAATAATCGTGCATTAGGACGAATCGTGCATTCTGGTGCTGTGCAATTTGGCAGAGACTGCTTTACGCCAATTTGCATGTAGTAGAAGTGTAATTGAGTTGTTATTGTGGTAGTTGATATTATTATTAATGTTGTTGCTATAATTATCTTATTGTTATGGTTGGTATATATTTTTGATCTTGACTATTAAGAGACAAAGCAAGTAAGTTTACATTGCACTCTGTTTTTAGCTCCATAACAGTAATCAGTTTTTTTATCTATTCCCCCCCCCCCCCCCCCCCCCCCCCCTCTCTCTTTCTCTCCTTCCTTCCTTCCAGTGGAAAGACGACGCTCACATGTACATTCTTGCTGGCTTTTCCTCTGCCTTCACTCTGCTCTTCTTTGTAGAGGTGAGTAACTTTTGTTGAAGTGGAGGAGAAAGTATAAAGGTAGATATAGACACAGCTGCCAACCAGTACGTAACAAATGCATTTAGTACGGTTTTTTTTGGCTCTGAGTTGGTAAGTCTGTGTTTACCGTAAAATGTTTGTATATAAACCCAAGGTAAAAGACCAAAAGGTAGACCTCAAAGAAAGTGGTACAAAGACAGAAAAGTGACACTAAAGCAAAGAAATTTAACTTTCACTGAAGGAAACAGAAAATGTCAGGACAGGATAGCTTGGAGAAAGGTCATTTGGGTAACTAAACCCATATACACCGAAAGGTAGAATGTGAACTGATAAAGAAAGAAAGAAAGATATTAGGGTTAACTATGTTTTATCTTTAAAGAAACCCTAAGCTAACGGCAGAGGACTTGGAGATTGGAGTTAAAGTCTGGAGATGTCATTCTGAGTTTGCAAGACTACCGTCAAAGTTTGCCAGAAAAGACTAGCGATCAGGCAGATATTTTGTTATTTTAACTTAAATAAAGGGGATTACTTCAAGTTGAATCATCAATGCTTTCTGGAACATTGCGGGCCGTTGTGCGAGTTTGGATTAGTTCTAACAATCAGAGTCTGTTTTTCCCTTTGAAAAGGTTGGCAGCTTTCTATGTGTAGTTAAAGATGGATTTATAGTCCGTATCCCCGCACAAGTGCAGGCTCACCAGCTGTACATCATTTATTCCTCATGAGGCCGTTTGATTCTTAGTCCTTCTGAACTCTCTGGGAGCAGACAGCATAGCGGCCTGTTAGGTGCTTCATATTAACACTCTGACAAGATCTTTCTCTACCTATGGCTGCGAAATAATTTACACCTGAGTTAAGGAGGAATAGTACAACATTGTGAAGAAAAAACATGGACTAGCCAGAAGGTGGGACAAATAGTTATAGACTGAATGAATCGTTACACTCATTTTTTAGATCTTGCTTAGGCAAGTAATGAGGCTTGAAGCTTTTAGAAATATGAAACAAAAAGCATGTTATATCCCAGGTGATATCAAGTACGATTATTAGATCAAGTCAGTACTCGATACTGAGGGTACACGGGTAGGCGTGAATGATACCTTTCAACTTTTTGATTATAAAACCCGTTGAAAATACCGGCTTTTGTGAATGAAAGTTCTTCTCAAGGAAGGGGAAGCAATGAAATTTTCATTAATTGAAAGTCATTTCTGGTAGAAAAATTCCTCAAATGTTACGACCTTGGGATCATTTAGAACCTGCATGGGAAATATGGGTCACTCTTTGGGGCCTGACAACAGAGCCTTTGGTGCATAAAGAAAGAATGACCAACTCAGAATTATATACATAGATTTACAATTATTTCATAGTAGAACCCCAAACATGCATGAGAAAAAGTTAATAACAGTTTCAGCTCTCGCTCTCGACTTTCTTAACAGTTGACCTCCTCCCTCCTCATGGACACCCCTGACCTTGCACCGACCGAAGTGAGCGTTGCCGTGATTAAATAATAGAAGTCCATAAAATTTGGAGAAAACAGATCTTTTTTTTTTTAGATATGGGGGTATACTTTTGCAAGGTAGTTCTCAAGAATTAAAAAAAATATCTGCAATTATCTCAATTATATACTACAAGCATATTACACCCTGGGTCATACCAAGTACGATTATATTAGATTGAGTCAGTATTCGATACTGGGCCTATACGGGTAGGTTTGAACATTGCTATTCCGAATTTTTAATTGTAAAACCTGTTTAAAATGGTGGCTTAGCTGAATGAAAATTCTGCTCAATGATGGGAAAACGATGAAATTTTCATTAATTAGACGTTACTGGTGGTAAAATAATTTCTCATATAAACACGATTTTGGGATTATTTAGAACCTTTTATGCCCAACAATTGTTACTCCTAGTGACCTTGCAACAGAGCCTTTGACGGACAAAGAACGGACAACTCAGAATTATATATATAAGATAACGCAAATGTATATAGACAACTAGAATAAGGAAGATAAGATCTAGAATGTTGGCTTTCTCATTAGAAGTTAGGAATAGATCCAGAATTGAATGAATTTTCAGGTCCTTTTCGTGTAGAGAAATATGAAATAGAATTGAAAGGCCTATTGGAGTGAAAACGGGACAGGACATAGAAAATAAATTTTCGAGGGGCCCACCCTTCATCAGCAATAAGGAGACAAAGAAACCATTGGCACTACCTGGTTAGAGCGGAGAATGTGTGTTAAGTGTCTTTCCCCTCAAGGAACACATCTAGCATTGTCAGAATTCAAACTCAGCACCTTACGACTCGAAGTATGGCAGCCTAACCACTTGGCTGATGATACTCACTATTTGTACTTAACTGAGGTAATTAAATGTGGTGTCGATGGCTGAGTGGTTAGGCTGCCGTACTTGAGTTTGAATCCTAGCAAAGCTAGTTCCGATGTTGTGTTGATTGGGAAAGATGCTTAGCACTTTGTGTTCTGCCCAGGAGTTAATTATTATCACCTGTTCCTCCTTAAGCTATAGAAACTCGGATAGGCACCAGCTGTATGAGCCTTTTACTTACTTATTGCAGGTGGTTGGTGAGCGCTGCTGGTAGGTCCTGTTTCTTTTCTCTCCTTCTTTCACTTATCTTTAATCTTCTGTTACCTCTTAATTCACCCTGAGATCACCGCAATGGTGGATGGGGTAAATTTCAATGAAAAACTTGCTAACTAAATGTTTTGATCCCCCCCACCCCCCAATGGCAGGTAATAATGAAAACGGTAGCGTTGTCCCCATTGGCTACTGGACCAGTAAGAGGAACAGATTCGACATGTTTGTTACCCTTCTGGGTGTGATTTGGATTGTTCTACACTACAGCACAGAATCTGTGAGTCCTAAGACGTTTTGATTAAAAAATTAAAAAAAACTTTATAAAAAACTTGAAATTTTGAGCAATCTATCTTGCCATTAAGCATTCACTGATTTTTTAAATTATTTTTATCTCAACTCCCTAATATTGATGTCTTTTCATGTTTTGGTGTTTGTATAGTTGCTTACAACAATGAGCCATTGTAAGTCCTTTTTAATTCTGTTTGGAATAGACATTGCTGTCTTTCTGCTATCCTATGTGGGAGACTTGTGGTATCAGTGGCCGAGCGGCTAGGTTGCTGGACTGGGCATCATGAGGAGGTCCCGACTTCAAATCCTAGCAAAACTAGTTCTGACACGTTGTGTTTCTTGGGAAACCCCACTCTACCCTAGTGCAAATGGGTAAATAGACACTAGCTTGGGAATAAAAACCTGCTGGCCAGGAGGTTATTTATTCTCACCCATTCCTTCGTGCTATGGAAACCTGGAAAAAGCTCCGGCTCTATGGGCTGTAAATTTTGGCCTTCTTGTCTTTAGAAGGAATGTTATTTTTGTATGCGGGAGACCCGATTTGCTTGAATAAGTCAGTGGTAAATGAATTTAGGTGTGTGAAAACTTTGCTCATGCATTTTCAAAATGTACTGTGTTAAAACATTTTAGGTGATGATAATTATCTCAGATTTAGGTGTGTGATAATTATCTTTTTTAGTGATTTAGGTATTATGCTTTGTCTTGTGGTTTAGTGATTTAGGTGTGTGATAATTATCTTGTCTTTAGTGATTTAGGTGTGTGATAATTATTTTGTCTTTAGTGATTTAGGTGTGTGATAATTATCTTGATTTTAGGTGTGTGATAATTATTTTGTCTTTTTTTTTAGTGATTTAGGTGTGTGATAATTATCTTGTCTTTAGTGATTTAGGTGTGTGATAATTATCTTGTCTTTAGTGATTTAGGTGTGTGATAATTATTTTGTCTTGTTTTTTGTTTTTAGTGATTTAGGTGTGTGATAATTATCTTGTCTTTAGTGATTTAGGTGTGTGATAATTATCTTGTCTTTAATGATTTAGGTGTGTGATAAATATCTTGTCTTTAGTAATTTAGGTGTGTGATAATTATCTTGTCTTTAGTGATTTAGGTGTGTGATAATTATCTTGTCTTGTTTTTGTGAGTGATTTAGGTGTGTGATAATTATCCTGTCTTTGGTGATTTAGGTGTGTGATTTTTATCTTGTCCTAGTGATCTTGATAAAAAAAACGTGTGAAAATTGTCTTCTTAATAAAAGTGTGTGATGATTATCTTGTCTTATTGATAATAAGAGTGTGGGATTATTGTCTTGTCTTATTAAAAACAATGTGTTATTATCTTATCTTCTTGTTAAAAATATTGGATAATATTTGTCTATCTTCTCTTCTTGATAAAAATGTGTGAAATTTTGTCTTGTCTTTGTCTTTCAGTCGGACACCATCAACTCCCTGGGTTACATTGTGATTGTTCTGAGGTTTTTCACTGTGACTGGCAAACACGTATGTTTTCCCCTTTAGAAAATACTATCCTGTCAGACTGAAAGAGATTAATTAATTCTTGTGAAAGCAAAGTAAGTGCCATGTTCAGAGTTGAGAGATTAATTAATTCTTGTGAAAACAAAGTAAGTCCCATGTTCAGAGTTGAGCATAGGGTAATCAGGAGTAGAGTTTTTGAATTTTCTTTTCTAGGCACACGGCATAGAGTGTGGAAGTTTACCTTTGCTTTCCACGTCGCCTTTACTTTTGCAGCGTCTGCTGGGCTGACGGGAGGACCAGAAAAATTTGTTTGGACTGGGAATAGAACCAGGGTCTCCTGGGTGGTAGTCAGGCGCTCAAACGACTGAGCTATCCGTGCTTTTAAAGGAAGCATAATTCTTGTGCTGTTTGAAAAACAAATTCAAAATCTCATGAAGCACACTAACATTTTTAAAGGAACCTAATTTCCTAAGAAGAGAAAAAGATGTTTTTGACATGGAATAACTGTTTGACAATAAACGAATAAGATGTCAACACATTTGAGTAATATCTTGTTTTGGCAATTGTGTCGATCGACTTTGTTCATTTCTAGAGATATCGCTTGAAAACCCCCTCAAAGTGCTGATCCATTTGTACCATAACATTTTTTTAAGATTTAGGAAAAAAACAACAAAATGTCTCAAAACCATATTTCTTTTTTCTTTCTTGCGTATCACTGATCGATTTTCATAAAACTTATGGAAGGAGTCACACCCAAGATAGTAATGAAACCTAGTAAGGGAGGCGATATTCTGTTTATTTCACCCTAATCAGATGAGGATATTCATTATAGACATACACTATTACAGTGTGGGTAGTTGGTGGGGTCTGCTGGTAGGTCATACTTCTTTCCTTGCACTTTCACTCGTTCGCATATCATTCATCTTGCTGTTTCCTCTGAATGAATTCAACCTGAGATCACCGCACTTGGTGGAAGAGGTAAATTTCAATGAAATAAAAAAGAAAGAGAACAACTAGATCTAGTAACTACTATAGTAATTTGATAAATTTATCTTTAGCAAATGGGGTTAGTGGTAGAGTGGTTGGGCTGCTGGATTGGGATCATGAGATCCCTGATTCCAATCCCAGCAAAGCTAGGTCTGAAGTTGTGTTCCTTGGGAAAGACACTTAAAATGAATTTTTCCCACTCGTCCCAGGTGCAAATGGGTACATGTCATGTCTTAGTTTATGAGTTTCCCCTTTGACCTTTCGTTAAGTATTCTTATAAAGATCGTTTTTGTTCACAGGCGACCCTAAAGATGCTGATGTTGACTGTAGTGATGTCTGTGTTCAAATCGTTTTTCATCATCATGGGCATGTTCTTGTTGATCCTGTTTTATGCCTACGCAGGCGTTATTCTCTTCGGTAGTGTGAAATATGGCTACATTTTGGGCAGGTAAGTGTGCTTTATGCCTGGGAGCTGGGAAATTTTAAAAAATGCCTTCCATCACAAAACATGGCATATGCAAATGTCTTGAAATGAAGAAAAGTGAGAGAAAAAAATCGTTTTACTCATGGTCATGATTTGTCAGATGAACAAATTGTCTGAATGTGTCATGGACATGGAGGATGTCTAACAGCGACATAACGACTTCAATCAGACATATGTACTTTTCTCAGAATTTCACTTTTTTTTTTTCACAAAACACGATATTAAAAAAAATATGAAAGCAACGCTCCCTTTAAAAGAAAAAAAAAGAATGAAAACAAAAAAACAAACGACATTGAATCAATCATTAAAGACGTTCATGGTATTCTGTGTGGCAAATAACGCAGAAAAAGAAAACTGAAACAAAAATTCAAAGTGTTAAAAACAGCCAAGGATGATGCTCACCATTGAATAAAATTCGCGCAGCTGGGCTGTGGGTGTGGCCAGATGTTGGTTATTTTACAAATTCTGATTGGCTGAGAAGGCACGTATCACATTTTGGGAGAAACAATTGTTGGTGTATATCACGTTTTGTAATGAATTGTCGAATTGTCAAGCTGAAATGAACGGGTGTTTTGTGAAAAAAAGAAACTGTTTATCAGTAGAGATTTCAAAATGAAATATCAGAGAGGCATTAACTCACTGTAATCTTTATTGCATTTTGTAACGGAACCGTCCACTTGTTCATTATTGGGCTATGATCTGATTTGACGTTTTGCGGGTTCAGAATTATATTGTCCTTACCACACACTAAATGTATTTGGAGTTGTAATCATCATCAGTGTTTCACAAGACAAGTGTAACCAAATTCAGTCTACATATTTTTTCCTCTTTTCAGATTCTCTTTCCAGCTGAGAATATTAGAGCCCTTTCTTTTTTTTTCCTTTATCAAAATAGGTTTATGTGTAATTAAGACAGTATAATTCATAGCCTATGATTTGCTTTTTGTTTGAAACTATTAGCTTGAGTTAACATGACAATTGTGTAAAGGATTTAAAATATCGTTAAATTTCATAAAAATGAAAGAAAACAGATGACAATTTGCATAATAGAATGGAAATGAAGTAATAACCCAACCATGTTGACTGTAGATCTTTTGACTTAAAATTGTCTTTGTATTTCACTTTTCACTAAATTGCCTTTGAGTTGTTTTAATCCAGAATAAACATATTATCATTTTCTATGCTTGAAAAAATATTAGTGTATATTTTGTAGTTTTGAGAGCTTCTGTCTACGTTTGAAATGTTTTCGTTAACATGCAATTCACCTACGCAATGTCAAAGCATTTCTTAATTTTGTCTCCCAACCGTTCATGTGTACAATTTCCATCGCCAGGCATGCCAACTTTGAGACGGCTTACAATGCTGGGATTTTACTGTTCAGGATTGTGACTGGGGAAGATTGGAACAAAGTGATGCATGACTGCATGGTAAGCATTGAAATCTACCTGGAAGGACCTGGCGAGGAGCATACGATTTAGGCAATTTGTCCGCTACGCTTCAGCCATAATGCTGATGTTATCAGAAAAAAAATTCTTTGCATGAAATGAAACTGAACAATAGAGATGTTGAGAACAAAACTCTTTCTTTGTATAGGAATTAATTAAAATTAATGTCGTTCCTTTTCCCTTGTAAGTTAAAATAGAGAGTGAGACTCAATTCAGATGGAGTTTTTTTCCCCTAGAGTAGAGTGAGACTCAATTCAGATGGAATCTTTCCCCAGGGTAGAGTGAGATAAGGTGTTGCCTTTTATTGAAAATAATGTTGTGTCGTGAGCCAGCATCAGGGTTTTTTCTCTGTATTGAAATAATTAACTTCTTGAAGCTTTTTTAACACAGTTTTTTCATGATGAAACTATCGATGTGAGACGGTCAGTAAGTGGCCATTGCCACGCTTGCTAACAGCTGCATAAGATAATGAAGATTTAGATATTTCAGATGTTGATGAGTTAGTTTTTTGTCAGAATTACCCAGATAACAACTCAGAAGGTGTTCTTCTCATCGAAGATGAAGCAGGCACTGAGGCATTTTGTGATCAAATCGATTGAGATATAAATGTAGATTTAGTGGAGGGGGAGGTGTGGGGGTGTTCAGGTGAAGGGAAATTTAGACTCAGAGGAGATTTAGGTTGGAAGGGTTAAGGGCCTTGCTCTTAACTGAAAATAATCTATTCTTTATTGCTTGGCAGGTGAGCCCTCCATTTTGTACAACAGGTGGAAATTACTGGCAGACTGATTGCGGTAACTGGCTGGCTTCCATAGTTTATTTCTTCACATTCTACGTCATCATCACCTACATCGTCTTAAATCTTCTAGTGGGTAAGTCATTCCTTCTTTTGTTTTCTCACAACTTTTATTGAAGAACGAAGGGACGCAGCTTGAAAATTTCTCTGTCCTCTCTTATTCTACATAGGCCTTCCATTTCCATGTGTGTGTGCCTTCCAATTCTATGTGTGTGTGCCTTTCATTTCCATGCGTATGTGCCTTCCATTTCCATGTGTATGTGCCTTACATTTCCATATGTATGTGCCTTCCATTTCCATGCGTATGTGCTTTTTATTTCCATGTGTATGTGCCTTCCATTTCCATGCGTATGTGCCTTACATTTCCATGTGTATGTGCCTTACATTTCCATGTGTATGTGCCTTCCATTTCCATGTGTATGTGCCTTCCATTTCCATGTGTATGTGCCTTACATTTCCATGTGTATGTGCCTTCCATTTCCATGTGTATGTGCCTTACATTTCCATGCGTATGTGCCTTACATTTCCATGTGTGTGTGCCTTCCATTTCCATGTGTGTGTGCCTTCCATTTCCATGCGTATGTGTGCCTTCCATTTCCATGTGTGTGTGTGCCTTACCATTTCCATGTGTGCCTTTCCATTTCCATGTGTGTGCGTATGTGCCTTCCATTTCCATGTGTATGTGCCTTCCATTTCCATGTGTATGTGGCCTTCCATTTCCCTTCCATTTCCATGGGTGTGTTTATCATTCAATGTTGGCCTACTGCTGTAGTAGTCCTTTTTAAATCTCTCCATGTTAAAATCACACCACCTTTTCGTCCCGATTTGAAAAGTCATCTCATGGATTTAAAAAAACATTGTTTTATTGTTCCTACAGCTATCATCATGGAGAACTTTTCGCTGTTTTACTCAAACGAAGAAGATGCGCTTCTCAGTTACAATGACATTCGGCAATTTCAGAACACCTGGAACCTAGTTGACATCAATAGAAAGGTGAGAATTGATGTATGAGAACTTCGGGGAGGGGGAAAGAAGGGTGGAGGCAGGACAAAACTGTTCATCGTTCTAAAGGAGCGTATTAGGTCATTAAGAAATTGCAGAGTGTTTGGAAAATACATTATACATTTTCTTTTGAAAGGAGATGTTTTTACATGAATTAGGTTATGTAGACATTTGTTATTTCGGTAAATCAACTCCTTCCCACTCCCAACCTTCCCTTTCCCGCCTTTCTCCTTCTTAAAACCAAAAAATAACAAAACTTCTAAAAACAAAAGATGAAATAAAAGGACACTTTAAATGTCTGAAAATCCACCCTCGCCCCACACATGCACATACAGCCAGCATTTTGCTTGTCTTGTTTTGTTTTTTTTGTATCTGAACCTTGTGCACTGTCGTGAAGCTTTTCCCTTACATTTATTTTTCTTGTCTCGTTTAAAGGGCATGATCCCAGCCAGACGGACTCGGTTCTTGCTTCGTCTGCTGAGGGGCAGGTTAGAGGTGGACCTGGAGAGAGACAGGCTTCTGTTCAAGCACATGTGTTATGAGATTGAAAAGTTGCACCAGGGTGGGGACGTTACTTTCCATGATGTGCTGAGGTAAGTTGTCACGTAGATAAGGTGAGATGAGATAAAATGAGACCAGACGAAACAAGAAAAGACTAGATAAGATAAATAGAACTGGACTTCTCCTTTCGTTTATGAAAACTTTGTTGGTGAGAAGAAGGAAGAAAAATTCCACACCACATTCCAATCCATTCGCACCGTCCTGTCTCAGCTTAATAAACTTTTCCTTAATAGAATTAAAAGATAGAAATGTTCCCTAAAGGAAAACAGGAAAATAATGTTTGGATCACTCAGAACTAACGTAGTGCAAAATATGATTAGTCTTAAGAACTAACGTACTGCTAAATATGATTACTCTTAAGAACTAACGTAATGCAAAATATGATTACTGTTAAGAACTAACGTAATGCAAAATATGATTACTGTTAAGAACTAACGTAATGCAAAATATGATTACTGTTAAGAACTAACGTAATGCTAAATATGATTACTCTTAAGAACTAACGTAATGTTAAATATGATTACTTTTAAGAACTAACGTACTGCTAAATATGATTACTCTTAAGAACTAACGTAATGCTAAATATGATTAATTTTAAGAACTAACGTAATGCAAAATATAATTACTCTTAGCAGTCTGACGACGGAGCCTCGACGCACAAAGAATGACCAACTGAGAATTATGTTATTAAGATAATCATTATGCATAAAGCAGCAGGACCTCTGATACTTAAGTACCCATATGGTATATGGCAGATCAATATTGTCTCGTCTAGAGTGGACAGAATGCAAACTTTCATCAACCGCATTTTCTAAGACATCCAAAAGAGCGCTAACGATACTTTTTCTTTCAGCATGCTGTCATACCGTTCCGTTGACATCCGCAAGTCTCTCCAGTTGGAGGAATCATTGGCCAGAGAGGAGCTAGAGTTTACCATAGAGGAGGAAGTTGCCAAGCAGACTATCAAGAACTGGCTGGACAAGTGTTTAAAGAGAATCAGAGCTGTGAGTGTTGTGTTTGTGTGTGTGTTTGTGTGTGTGTGTGTGTGTGTGTGTCTGAACACGTATTGTTGTGATGCTTTTACTTTGCTTAACTTGGGCCGAAGGACAAATGTCCAAACGCTGCTAGATCAGTAACAACAACAACAACAACAACAAGTTGGCTTTATCTTAATGTTTGAAGATGGATTAGGTGGCGCGTTCACTTGAATTTTCAGCACTTCCAGGCCAAGCAAAATGTGCCATCATCTCATTGTGGGTAACGGCTATGTTGCCCTACGAGTTTGATCTTGGCATGACACAAATTCAAGCGGACGTGTTCTCAATAGAAATAATCAGTTGTGCACAAAATGGAATTACACGGGTGGAGTTGAAACTTTTTGTAAGATTTCAATAAGTTCACGCCTTTGCTTACAAGGTTAGATTTTCCGTGGCGGGAAGAAAAAAAAAGGAAATCTGCATTTAGATCATGAGCGTAACTAGAGCCTTTCCATTCGATTAGGGCCTCAAATGTTTATAAAAACACAACAGAAGGGCTTGTGTGTGATCATTTTTTAAAGGACAAATCTCATATCCCATGTATCATGGACATGCGTTTTGACAGTTTCACTGTCGAAATGATACCAAAATGCTGTTCCGTAGTCTGTTAACCCTTTTGTGTTTTACATTAAGCGGCGGCCATTGTGCCCTGTACGTTCAACTTCCTCTCTGCTGTGGCAACCCGGCTTGTTTATAATTTTATAACTTCCTGCCAGCTGAATTTCACAATGCGGAGCAGTCTGTACTTTAGAGGCCACATCCTTGAATTGGTCACATGAAGCTGCCCTGACCTTTAATCCTGTGTTCTAGTCTGACTTTAAAACAATAGCTTCATTTCTGTGACCAATTAGTGCTAACAAAAAAGAGGTGTGACACATGTCGGTTTCTGGCCCTTTAAATTTTCAGCGGGGTGTTTTGCACATGTCATTTTTTGTCAGTTTGAACACTAAAAGATTAAGCGTAGAGTGAATCTGACATTGAAATATACTTCTAAGCTTGTGACTATCTATCTCTCTCCCCTGCACACCCCCCCACCCCCCCCCCCCCCACCCCCATTTCCCATTTCTTTCTGCCAGAGAGAACATTCCAACATCATTTCCAACCTACGTGCCACCAATGAGCCGTTGTTCACAGTGACAGAACTGACAATGAGCAATGACAACGGAAAGGAGGAAAACAAGGAGGAGAACCAGGTGCCACCACGGATACGCAAGAAAGGCCATGTTGAGCTGAGGACACCAGTGATCCAGCCTCCGAGCTCCAGCCAGGTTTGCATCTTCCATTGTGTTCAATAGTGTCAATCAGTCTGTCAGCTAGTCAATCAGTCAGTCAGTCAGTCAATCAGTCAGTCAGTTAGTCTATCAGTCAGTCAGTTAGTCAATCAGTCAGTTAGTTAGTCAATCAGTCAGTCAGTCAGTTAGTCAATCAGTCAATTAGTTAGTCAATCAGTCAGTCAGTCAGTTAGTCTATCAGTCAGTCAGTTAGCCAATCAGTCAGTCAGTCAATTAATCAGTCAGTTAGTCAATCAGTCAGTCAGTTAGTAAATTAGTCTGTTGTTAGTCAATCATCCAGTCAGTTATTCAATCAGTGTGTTTAGTAAATCAGTCAGTCAGTTATTCAATCAGTCAGTCAGTTAGTCTATCAGTTAGTCAGTAAGCTAATCAGTCAGTCAGTTAGTCAATCAGTCAATCAATCAATCAGTCAATCAATCCGTCAATCAGTAAGCCAATCAGTCAGTCAGATAGTCAATTAGTCAGTTGTTAGTCCATTAGTCAGTCATTTAGTCACTCAGTCAGTGAGTTAGTCAATCAGTTAGTCAGCTAGTCTATCAGTCAGTCACTTAGTTAATCAGTCAGTTAGTTAGTCAATCAGCCAGTCACTTAGTTAATCAATTAGTCAATTAGTTAGTTTGTCAATCAGTCAGTCAATCAGTCAATTAGTCAATCAGTTAATTACTCTATCAGTCAGTCAATTAGTCAATCAGTCCGTTAGTTAGTTAAGCAGTCAGTCAGTTAGTTAATCAGTCAGTCAATTAGTCAATCAGTCAGTCAGTTAGTCTATCAGTATCAGTCAGTTAGTTAGTCAATCAGTCAGTCATTTAGTCAATCAGTCTGTTAGTTATCCATCAGTCAGTCAGTTACCAATCAGTCAGTCAGTTAGTCAATCAGTCAGTCAGTTAGTGAATTTGCCAATTTAGTCAATCAGTCAGTCAGTTAGTGAATTTGCCAGTCATTTAGTCAATCAGTCAGTCAGTTAGTGAATTTGCCAGTTATTTAGTCAATCAGTCAGTCACTTAGTCTACCAGTCAGTCAATTAGTCAATCAGTCTGTCAGTTAATCAATCAGCCAGTCAGTCAATCAGTCAATCAGTCAGTCAGTCAATTTGTCAATCAGTTAGTTAGTTAATCAGTCAGTCAATTAGTCAATCAGTCTGTTGGTCAATCAATCAGTTGGTTATCAAGTTAGTCGATCAGTCAGTCAGTTGGTCTATCAGTCAGTTAGTCAATCAGTTAGTTAGTCAATCAGTCAGTTAGCTAGTCTATTAGTCAGTCAATGTCACTGTCAGTTCATCAGTTAGTCAATCAGTCTGTCAGTTAGTCAGTCAGTCAGTTAAACATTTAGTCAGTTAGTCAAGTAGTCAGTCAGATATTCCATCAGTCAGTTATTTAGTCAATCAATCAGTCAGTTAGTTAGTCAATGAGTCAGCCAGTTGGTCTATCAGTCATTCAGTCAGTCAATGTTTCAGTCAGTTAGTCTATCAGTCAGTCAGTTAATCAATTAGTTAGTCATTTGGTCAATCAATCAGTCAGTTAATCTATCAGTCAGTCAGTTAGTCAATTAGTCAGTCGGTTAGTCAATCTGTCAGTCAATTAGTCAATCAGTCATCAGTCAGTCAATCAGTCAGTCAGTTAGTCAAATCAATCAGTCAGTCAGTCAATCAATCAGTCAGTTAGTTAGTCAATGTGTGTGTCAGATAGTCTATCAGTCATTCAGTCAGTCAGTCAACAGGTCAGTCAGTTAGTCAATCAGTCAGTTAGTTAGTCTATCAGTCAGTCAGTTAATTAATCAGTTAGTCCTTGGGCCAATCAGTCAGTCAGTTAATCAATCAGCCAGTCACTTAGTCAATCAGTCAGTCAGTTAGTCAATCTGTCAGCAAATCGGAATGGAGTCACTTTTATCTCCGACAAAATCATTGAAAAAAACGTCGACCATTATGCTTTGCTAAATAAAAAGTCTCGATATTTTTCCTTTCTGTCTGTTCCTTTGTGTTTGTCTTGTCTTTGTTTCTGCAGGGCTTCAACATTATTTCATGTCCTTGCTCTTCCCTTTCGACATGACTCTTGCCTCACTGTATGTCTTTACCCATCCCCAGGGCACGTCAAACAGGAAGTACTTGACCCCAACATTGAGCGACGGTGCCACCAGGTCGGAGAAGGACAGAAGCTCATTGAGAAAAAGTTGTAAAATGCCAGCGCGTAAGTTTGACTTGATTGACTTTCCTTTAACATCGTCTTTGAAATGCAAGTTTGTTCTGCCATTTATATTCTTGACTTTATTATTATTTTACTTTATTATGATTCATTTTATCATTATTAACTTTATTATTATTAACATTATTATTATTAACTTTATCATTATTAACTTTATTAATATTAATGTTATCACATTATTTACTTTATCATTATTAACTTTATTATTATTATTATTATTATTATTGATTTTATTATTATAAAAATTTTCATATTAACATTTCTATTTTTAACATTATTATTATTATTAACTTTATCAATATTAACATTATTATTATTATTTACGTCATTATTTTTAACATCATTAATATTAATTTTATCAATATTAATTATTTCTTTCTTTCTTTATCAGTTCCCATTCTACCTTTCGGTGTATGGGTTCAGATGCCGAGATGATCTTTCTCCAGGATGCCCTGTCCTGGCATTTTCTGTTTCCTTACAAAAATGTAAATTTCTATTCTTCAATGCCTTTTTTATATCTTCTTCCCATTTTCTCCGAGGTCTGCCTTTTGGTCTTTTACCTTGGGCTTTAGCACTGCATACTGATTTAGCTATTCTATTGTCATTCATTCTGTTTACATGCCCAAACCACCTCAATTGATTTATTTCTATCTTAGTTTTTATGCCATCTGCTTTGGCTTGATCTCTTATTGTTGTGTTTCTGATTTTATCTCTTTTAGTTTTCCCTACTACCCTTCTTAGATATTTCATTTCAGCTGCCAGTACTCTACTGTATTCTCTACTGTCTAATGTCCAAGTTTCGCTTCCATAGAGGAGAGTAGGACAATAAACTGTGTTGTATTCTGCCATTTTGGTTTTTGTTGACAATTCTTGTTTACTTACAAATGCCTTTCCTAGATGATTATATATTGCACTTGCCTTTTGGATTCTCTGGCTGATTTCTTCTCTTAGTTTCCCTCTGAGTTAATCATTACTCCTAAGTAATTGTAGCTGTGAACTTGTTTTAAATTCTCCCTGGCCAATTAAAAATTTTGTGTTTTAGCTATCCTAGTTACCAGCATTGTTTTGGTTTTCTTTGCATTTACTCTCATTCCTCTTTTATTTAGTTCATTGTTCAGGTGGAGGGGCAATTTCAGTGTAACCAGAAATCTTTTCTCTATCACGTCTTCTTTATCTTCACATTCTTTCTCTTATCACTTGTATTGTTATTGTGTAGGAATTGTGAAGAAACTTCTGAAAAAAGTAACAAAACATTTGGATCTTTAAAATTCAAATCTTAATAGCTTAAGGTAGGCCTACTACTTTTTTGATTTGATTTGATTTACAACTAGGGTGATCTTGGGTTTTTTGGTAGGATTTTTTTTGTAACAGCTAAGGGATCTTTAACATGCACAGAGTGTTGAGATCTGCACACAGGACTTCATCTATCTTCGATGGGACTAGGTGTCGATACACTTACCTTGACCAGGGGGTAGATTTTACTCCCCCAAAAAAGAAAGAAATGTTTTTGAACCGCCGACGGGATTTTAACTCATGACCATTGGGTGCAGACGCTGACACCTTGCCTCTGGACTACCCAAGGTTCCAAGGCCATAAAATTTTGATACTTTGTCCTTCTCTCTCCCTCCAGCCATAAAGCAGCTGCCCCTTGTGTCAGAGAAAAAGGCCGACGTCATTTCACCAACTTTTGTCCCATCTTTCTCGGCCGACTCTTTGCTGGTCGGCAAGAACGTCTCGTCGGACATTGATTCGTGGTGGAAGGAGCAAAACTGCTACAGTTACCATGACGATGGCGTTGTCTTGGACGAATCTTGAAGCTACCTGGGATGTTAGCTTATATTGCGGCTGTTCCTGTTGCTCAAAAGGGTGTTTGACATTTCAAGTCGTATAACCTGCTGGTTTTTGTTTATTTATCCAACGTACGTTTGACCGTTTCACAGTCTACAATATGAATGTCAGCCAGTTCTAAACACTGTTCTCCCAAAGGCCTTCATTTTGTAACGGATAGAAAAAGCTTTTGTATGACAATGAGTAATTTTGACATTTGACTTGATATAGAAATATCTCGGATATTATCGATCTTTGTAATACATGGCTGTGAATTTTGAAAGGTTTGAAATTTGACTATTTTATAATTATGGGAAAATTTTGGTTGTGTTACTAAGGTGTGAAAATGATGGTTGTGTTGCTAAGGTGTGAAAATGATGGTTGTGTCACTATGGTGTGAAAATGATGGTTGTGTTACTATGGTGTGAAAATGATGGTTGTGTTACTATGGTGTGAAAATGATGGTTGTGTTACTATGGTGTGAAAATGATGGTTGTATTACTATGGGAGAATGATGGTTGTATTACTATGGGAGAATGATGGTTGAGTTACTGTGGTGGAAAAATGATGGTTATATTACTATGGGAGAATGATGGTTGTATTACTATGGGGAAAACTTGGTTGTATTACTGTGGGAGAATGATAGTTTTATTACTATGGGAGAATGATGGTTGTATTACTATGGGAAAAAAACTTGGTTATATTACTATGGGAGAATGACGGTTGTGTTACTATGGGAGAATGATGGTTGTATTACTATAAGAGAATGATGGTTATATTACTATGGGAGAATGATGGTTGTATTACTATGGGAGGATCAGGATTGTATTACTATGGGAGAATGATGGTTGTGCTACTATGGGAGAATGATGATTGTGTTACTATGGGAGAATGATAGTTGTGTTACTATGGGAGAATGATGGTTGTATTACTATGGGAGAATGATGATTGTGTTACTATGGGAAAATGAATATTGCGTTACTATGGGAGATTGATAGTTGTGTTACTATAGGAGAAAGCTTATTTGTGTTACTATGGGATAATGATGATTGTATTACTATGGGAGAATGATGATTGTGTTACTATGGGAGAATGATGGTTGTGGGTTTATAACACATCATTTTGGGTCATGGAATTATTTTCGTGCTTGTTGAGCTTCCAAACTTTGTATTTTCCTCGCCACTATTGTATTGTTCATACATAACAAAAAATGTATCTTATTGTTCAATGATTTATGGATTTTCCATTGTCTCTTAGCAACATGATCTTCTTTACAAAATTTCCCTAGCAAAAGATGTGTCTCTGGAGGCATTGTAGCTGAACCATAGTGTTGTGAGCTTGTAACCTTGACGATATTGGTTCAAAGGCCCATGGCTGGCACAGGTGGGTTTTTTCACAACGTTGTATTCGTAGCAAAGGTACTTCACTCTACTTTCCTCACTTGATTCAAGTGTGAATAAGTACTGAGCTACAGGTAGAGAAAGATCTTGTCAGAATAGTAGTATGAAAAGCCTAACACTAACAGACGTGTGTACTTTATGCTCCTCCGGGAGTTGAGAAGGGCTTTGAATGAAATGGTCTGCTGGCTAGGGATTACAAGATGTACCTTCGGTGAGGGTGAGCCTGAACTCGTGCCAGGATATGGACTATTTATAAATATATCGTTTTTACCTTTTTTTCTATTATTAATGCCTGACCAATTGGTGAGTGCACCTGATAGGTCACACTTCTTGTCTTTTCTTCTTTCATAATATTATATCTTTTTATCTTGTTGCTACCTCTTTATTCACTCTGAGGTCATCGCATGTGGGGGATGTTGGTAAATGCCAATCAAACCAAACCAATTTACCATTAGGGTAAAGATATGCTAAGCCCGGTTTGAAGACAACAAATGAAGGATGAAAACCGAGCAGGCCTTAATTACAAATGAAATAGAGACTTGACGGACAGACAAGTTAACCTGGGTCCAACTTGCAGGCTCCTGTTCGAGGACAGCCGGATTGAAATGTCGCATGCTACATTCTAATCTTCCAGATGGATGAGACTGGCATTCACGCATGGCGTCACTGGCTGACGATGACGTCACCGGGCTTAGCAGGGTCATTTTTCACTGCCAATATATTTTTAACGGTTGATCAGACAAAAAAATCTGATTTCATTTTGAAAAGAGCGACCACATTTCTAGGCAAGAAGATCAAAGCGGAATTCATATTTTTTCAATAATAAAATAATAATAATATAAAAAATTATGATGAAGGCAACAAATAGCGGGCGCAGTATACTTTTCATATTCATAGTTTTCTATCCTTCAACTGCCTTCATTTTGAAGACAACAGTCGGACGGGCTTAGTATACCTTTAGCCTTACTCACAGCTCTTTTGGTAAAGTAAGTAGACGCCACTAAGGGACTTCATGATCCCAAATTTTGTACTAACTACTGCACTAGGCCACTAAGGGACTTCATGATCCCAAGTTTTGTACTAGCTACTGCACTAGGCCACTAAGGGACTTCATGATCCCAAGTTTTGTACTAGCTACTGCACTAGGCCACTGAGGGACTTCATGATCCCAAGTTTTGCACACTAACTACTACACTAGGCCACTGAAGGACTTCATGATCCCAAGTTTTGTACTAACTACTGCACTAGGCCACTAAGGGACTTCATGATCCCAAGTTTTGTACCACTAACTTCATGATCCCAAGTGCACTAGGCCACTATGGAACTTCATGATCCCAAGTTTTGCACACTAACTACTACACTAGGCCACTAAGGGACTTCATGATCCCAAGTTTTGTACTAACTACTGCACTAGGCCACTAAGGGACTTCATGATCCCAAGTTTTGTACTAACTACTGCACTAGGCCACTATGGAACTTCATGACCCCAAGTTTTGTACTAGCTACTGCACTAGGCCACTAAGGGACTTCATGATCCTAAGTTTTGTACTAGCTACAGCACTAGGCCACTATGGAACTTCATGATCCCAAGTTTTGTACTAGCTACTGCACTAGGCCACTATGGAACTTCATGATCCCAAGTTTTGTACTAGCTACTGCACTAGGCCACTATGGAACTTCATGATCCCAAGTTTTGTACTAGCTACTGCACTAGGCCACTATGGAACTTCATGATCCCAAGTTTTGTACTAGCTACAGCACTAGGCCACTGAGGGACTTCATGATCCTAAGTTTTGTACTAGCTACTGCACTAGGCCACTGAGGACTTCATGATCCCAAGTTTTGTACACTAACTACTACACTAGGCCACTGAGGGACTTCATGATCCCAAGTTTTGTACTAACTACTACACCTGGCCACTGAGGGACTTCATGATCCCAAGTTTTGCACTAACACTAGACTAGGCCACTATGGAACTTCATGATCCCAGGTTTTGTACTAGCTACTGCACTAGGCCACTAAGGGACTTCATGATCCCAAGTTTTGTACTAACTAGTACACTAGGCCACTAAGGGACTTCATGATACTAAGTTTTGCACTAACTAGTACACTAGGCCACTAAGGGACTTCATGATCCCAAGTTTTGTACTAACTACTACACTAGGACACTAAGGGACCTCATGATACTAAGTTTTGCACTAACTAGTACACTAGGCCACTAAGGGACCTCATGATCCCAAGTTTTGCACACTAACTACTACACTAGGACACTAAGGGACTCCATGATCCCAAGTTTTGTACTAACTACTACACTAGGCCACTAAGGGACCTCATGATCCCAAGTTTTGCACACTAACTACTACACTAGGCCACTAAGGGACCTCATGATCCCAAGTTTTGCACACTAACTACTACACTAGGCCACTGAGGGACTTCATGATCCCAAGTTTTGCACTAACTACTACACTAGGCCACTGAGGGACTTCATGATCCCAAATTTTGCACTAACTACTACACTAGGCCACTGAGGGACTTCATGATCCCAAGTTTTGCACACTAACTACTACACCAGCCCACTGAACTAAAGGGATTCCCAAGTTTTGCACTCTACACTAGGCCACTGACCTTCATCCACGACTAAGGTGATCTCAGGGTTTTCCGTGATTTTCTTATTTTGCCCGGACTGTTCTAGAAACACTCAAGGGATCTTCAACATCCCAAGTTTTGTCACCTGCAGACATGACCTGAACTTTTTATCGGTCATCTCCGATGGGACTAAGTGTCGCCACGCCTGCCTGGACCTGTTTATGGCTTTGTTTTCTGTGTTTATCTCTATGTCTGTCTTTGTCTCTGTGTTTGCTGCGGTTTCTGTGTCTGTCTGTCTGTCTTTGTCTGGCTCTGTCTCTGTTTCTGTTTTATCTCCGTGTCTGTCTTTGTCTGGCTCTGTCTCCATGTCTTTCGGCTGTCTCTGCATCTGTCGCCTGTCTCTGCCACTGTCTCTGTATCTGGCTCTGTCTTTGTCTGGCTCTGTCTCCATGTATACGGCTGTCTGCATCTGTCCGCCACTAGTCTCTGTATCTGGCTCTAGTCTTTGTCTGGCTCTGTCTCTGCCTGTCTTTGAACCTATCCCTATCTCAAACTCTTGTTCTGTTGGTCTATCTGTCTGTCTGTTTTTGTTTGTCTTATACAAAGCGTTGTCGAATCTTTGTCCTATATGTCATTGTTACTATTGCAGATCTTTTTTCTTGTGATACGATAATATATATATAACATTCATATTTGAATATTATCTTTTTTGAAACATTAAATGTCAATGCTACTTTTAGGTAGGTAGACATTTGAATAACATAACTTATTGTTAAAAGTTGATTGTAAGCCCACTGTCTTACCTAAAGACAATATTGAAAAAATAAAAATCTTCTTCATCCACCAAGATCTGATGGGTGAAATAAATAGTCTGAAAAACTAGGAAAAACCTTTGGTTTTCATTTTAGCCACTTCGACAATTAAGGTGATCTCACTAATCTCAGGTTTTGGAAGAATTTTAAAAAAATGTTGCCCGGACTGCCTTGTGAACAGCCAAGGGATCTTCAACGTGCACAAGAGTTGTGATCTGCACACAGCACTGCCTTGTTATCATCTGTCTTCTATGGAACTAGGTGCTGATCCACCTAGCTATACCAGGGGGGGGGGTTACTTGAAAAATTCAAGAGAACTTTTCAACCTGTCTGGGATTGAACCCGGAGTAAATACAAAAAGATCTTTTATGATAAAGAACAAGAAAAAAAGAGTTAAAAGCTCTGAATTGTTTCCCTTTGTGGTTACACGTGAATAGCGCATTAAAAATTATTTCACTTCTAGATCTATTCTCAAGTTCTGACACTGAAGTAAAAAGGTTCTAGGTCTATCTCCATTGCTTTCTGCTGAAGATACAGTTCTCATTCTCGTTCTTTTGTTTGCCTGTGTGTGTGTGTGTGTGTGTGTGTGTGTGTGTGTGTGTGTGTCTATCTGTCTTTGTCTGCATATCTGTGTCTGTCCCTTTTTCTTTGTCTTCCTGTGGCTGAATAAGAACTGTTCTGCTTCAACATTTCTCTGTCCTTATCCTTGTCTTCGATCTATTAGTATTAGGGCTATCATTTCTCTTTCATGTTCCTTTTCATGAGCATACTAGATCTAGAAAGTGTCGTAATCGTAGCAGTAGTGACGGAGAAGAGCATGATTGAGGTGGTGAAGTGATGTTGACAGAGAAGGGCGTGGAGTTAACAGGAGAGAGGCAATTAAGGTAGAGAATTAAAGTCTTGAAAAGCTACTAGAAAGTTAGAAATTTATAAGCTCACGGCTATTAGAGGTAAATATTAAACCAAAAGGAAGAGAAATTAAATTATTAATAGCTTATGGACCAAACGAAGACGCCACTAAAGAAGAAAAAGATATCTTCGAAAACGATTTACAAATAGCTACAGAGAATCTTAAACCCAGACAGGAACTAATGGTTTTAGTTTTAGGAGATTTAAATGCTAGAGTAGGCAACAATGTAGAAACGTCAGGAGTAATAGGTAAAGAAGGAGAGACAACAACTTCTCCAAATGGAGAGAGATTAATATATTTTTTGCCTAAAGAATAACATGAAAATAGCCAACACCTTTTTTCCTCATAACGATATCCACAAATATACAAGAGTAAATGAAGACAGGTGTGAAAAGTCAATGATAGACTTTTACAGTACATTGGATGCAAAAGTAAACAGAGGAGTAGAAATATTTAGTGATCATCACTTAGTGATTGCCAAAATGAGATTACTGACTGAAGAAAACAAACAGAAAAGGAAAGAGAAGAAAGCTACTACTACTAAACTCAAAATAGAGGAACTAAATAAACCAGTAGTAAAACAGGTATACCAATCTAGGATAAAAAGATTTATCAGTGAAAGACAGGGGGATTTGAACGGTGGCCCAATAGAATAGTAGTAGCAAAAAACACTCTCCAGTTGTACTGAAGAGGTCTGTGGTACGAAACAAATTAAAGGAGATAGGAAAAGAACAGCATGATGGCATGCGAATGTCAAGACTAAGATCAAAGAAAAGAAGGATGCTTGGAAGAAATACTTGCAAACAAAGAGACCAGAGGAAAGGATATTATTACGTGAATAAAAGAACTATCGCCAAATAGGAAGTTAGGAATCAGAAAGTTAACAGGAACAATGACAATTTGGACTAATACTAATATGAAACCAAAAGATGTTCTGGGGAATAAGAGCATAAAAGACCAAATATACGACAAATTACAAAGGAGATATATTGAAAGCACAGCCAATCATGGAAATATGGACATTTTCACCACTAATATCCCTAATATGAACAAGGAGTACTCAATTAGTAATACTAATCTAGAGGAGACCGCTGAATATGTAGATATATCAATGGAATAAATCCAAGCAGCTATAAAAAGTGAAATTAGGAAAGCCCCAGGAGCAGATCAAGTTTATCCAGAAATGATTAAAAACCATTCAGACAAACTACTACATGCAATATACCAACAAGCATGGAAGTCAAATGCCAGAGATGACCTTTCTCCAGGATCAACCTGGAATGCTCAAACTATAGGGGATATCACTACTTAGCATTCCAAAAAGTGTAAAATTTCTAATGAGACTAAGGGAAAGAATAAAGGATCGGACCTCTTTATATTTAGACTTCAAGACCACTTTTACTTAGACAAATAATAGAAAAATTCCTTGAGATAAACATTGACTTGCACCTATTTTTTATTGACTTTTACCAATGTGAGGAGGATGAACTGGCATTCCTTAAAAAAGAACAGTGTAGAGCAAAATTTAATTAGAAGAGAGGAGAGAGAGAGAGAGAGAGAGAGAGAGAGAGAGAGAGAGAGAGAGAGAGAGAGAGAGAGAGAGAGAGAGAGAGAGAAAAAGAGAGAGGAAGACAGAAAGAAAAGAAAGAAGTCATTATTCTGTTTTCTGTTTACAAGAACGAAAAAATCTCAATTGATTTGATTATATCTTTCTAGTTTTATCAATCAAGCAAACATTTACACTTTGTTTGATCTTTTATTGATTGTGTTTCTGAAATTTTGTCATGCCAGTTAGGACTAGCTTTGCTATCCAAGTTATCTTGAGACTTTGATAACTTGGATAGCATCACTATCCTAACACCGGAAGGTAAAATGGGAAGTGATAAAGAAAGAGAGAAAGAAAGAAAGCTATCGGTCGAGCACCGTTCTAATTCCAAGGTGTCAAAGACGTCGTCGTCCGGCACACAGTACTGTAAAGCTTCCCTTTCCATCTACTGTATTCCACTACTGTATAACGGTCACACAATAAACCTTTCCATCCGTATATTCTACCATTTTGGTTTTGTGTTGACAATTCTTGCTTACCTGCAAATGCCATTCCTAGATGGTTATATATTGCACTTGCCTTTCCATCCGTTCTCTGGATTCCACAGATTTCTTCACCATCTGACCTTTCCATCTGTTCATCATTACTCCTAGGTAATTGTAGCTGTGAACTTGTTCTAAATACTACCATCCGTTCCAGATTTTGTGTTTTAGCTAATTACTAGCATTGTTTTGGTTTTCTTTGCCTTTCCACTTTCGTTCCTCTTTTATTTAGGTCATTGTTTCCATAATTCCACACAGTTGTTTCACCATCTGACCTTTCCATGTGTGATTTTCCAAACAGTATTGTAAAGGTAAATCATTTTCCACCCGTTGCAAAATTCCAAAGCATTGATCACATTCTGACCTTTCCATTTGAGGATTCCACATATTGTAAAGGTCCTACCATTCATTTCCACCCGTGAATCCACAGTGTGATAAACAAAATCCGTTTAGGATTCCACCCTGTACTTACTCATATTTCTTCAAAGGTCAAACCATCTGTCCTTTACATCCGTTGCAGGATTCCACACTGTGGGAGGTTTTCTTCCTTTTCATGGCTTCTATTAAATTTGTCAGCTCTTAACATTGTGTTGCTTTCCATAGCATAGCCTCATTCGGTTTGTAACATTTCAAAACTGTGTGGTGGTTCTCTCAAGGATTTTGGCTATTTGTCTAATTGTAAATATGTGGTCAACTTGTGGTCAGTTTGTAACATTTAAAACTTACTGGTCTAAATCCACTTTGATGTTTTCAATCTGATCCTCTACTAGTTTCCCCTAGTGGTTTTCGGTTTGTAACATTTCCTGGAAAGCTAAGTAGTGATATCCCTGGTTTGAGCATTCCAGTTGATCCTTTCTTTGTATTGGTACTATTTCCTTTTTCCAGTCGTCTGACACCTGTTTGACTTCCACGTTTGTTGTTGCATGTATTCGGTTTGTCTGCCTCTCCATGTGTTAAATTCCACTGGTGGTAGTGGTGGTAGTGGTGTGGTGGTTCGGTTTGTGTCTGCCTGGTGGTAGTGGTGGTAGTGGTGGTTTTTCATTTGTAACATTTAAAATTGTGGTGGTGGTGGGGCTTTTCCATATAGTGGTGGTTCAGTCCTGTAACATTTTCTATTCCTGGTCCTTTTGGTTCTTTGTAACATTTAATGACCAAAATATGGTACTTTGGTGGTTCCATTTCTTCAACATTTAAATCTGGTGGTAGTGGTTCCAAAAATCAGTGGTGGTTCGGTTTGTAACATTTAAAATCCAAGCCGGTGGTATGGTTTCTTTGTAACTTTAAAATTGTGAAGTCACTTTGGTAGTTGTGGTTCAGTTTTTAACATTTAAAATTGTGATGACTGTGGTAGATGGTGGGAACATTTAAAACCTTGAAGCCCCCTTTGAAAAATTTAGAACTGGGTTGGTGTTATTTTCTGTCAGTGATGGTAGTTAGTGGTTTGGTAATTTGGTGACCGGTAGTTCAGCATGCAAGGTGGTGGTGGTGGTGTGGTTTCTGGTCAGTTTGTTTTAAAATTGTGGTGGTCTCCCTTGTAACCTTTAAAATTGTGGTGGTGGAGGTGGTGGTGGTAGTGGTGAAGGTGGAGGTCGGGTGGTAAGGTGGAGGTGGTCGGTGGTGCCTGGTGGTAGGTGGTGGGAGGTGGTGGTTCAGTTTGTAACATTTAAAAATCGTGGAGGTCGTGGGTGGTGGTATGGTGGTAGTGGTGTGGTTCAGTTTGGTAACATTTAAAAATGTGGTGGTCGTGGTAGTGGTGGTAGTGGTGGTAGTGGTAAACTGGTTCAGTTAATAACATTCAAAACGGTGGTGATTTCACGAAATTCCATCCCTTAACATTTAAAATGCGGTAGGCGTTCAGTTTGTAACGTTAACAAATATTCCATCTTCAGTTTGTAAAATTCAAAAATGTTATATTCAGTCTTAAAAATGTTATATGGCATGGTTCAAGTTTAGAACCTTTAAAAATTTCCGGACATTTGAACTTTAAAAGTGGTAGTAGCGATGGTTCAGGAACATTTAAAAATGTGAGTGGCGGTGGTTCGTGAAGATGATGACTTTTAAAAGTCTTTCCGTTTTTCAATCATTGTTGTCTTCGGTTTCAATCGTTACCAAAGCCTGAAAGTCCTCGTAACGGAGTTCACGGCTACTGGTGGTCCTACTTATTCAGTTGATTCAATGACCAGGTTTTTGTTTTGGATGTTCTTGTCTATCGTGTGGACAATAATTAGTAAGCAATACACGCTGATGTCGATGCTGCTGCTGCTGCTGCTAATGATCGATGGTAATAATAATAATAATATGTAAGAATAAATCGTAACAATAACGATATTTGATGATGACAATGATGATGATGATGCTTATTTTTGATGTCCCTGATTTGTTTTGATCATACTACATGTACTACTTTACTACTAGTACTACTAGTATCACAACATACTACTACGTCTGTTAATGTTTTTGTTTTTGATTGAAGCTTTATAATGAACACTCCAATCTTTGATAAGCACTGTTTCTAACTCTAGGCCTACTTCTCCTGTCAACTCATCTCTGTAACTGTCTAGTTGTTACTGTTGTTGCAGGAAGGTTTATTCTCGTATGGATCTAGAACTTTAGAACCTAGATCTAGATCTAAATCTATGTTCATCAAATCTAGTTTCTTTTCCTATTTTATAATACGAACAATACTAATACTAATACTAATTTTCTAATTTGTTGCATGAAACTAATCGATAGTGTGGTAGGGCTGTGACTGTAATTAATTTTCAGCTCATACTGAAAATAAGATGAGATCTTATTTTCAGCCGGGGTGAAAATAATACTACTACTATTATTATTACACTACCTGGCTGAAAATAATATCAAACGATCTTATTTTCAGCCGGTTTTCATGTCACTATAAAATAACAATAAGAATATTTATATTGCGCCTTCCTCAGAAGAGCTCAATACTAATATACAATACAAAAATGATTACTAATACATGGCATGCTATCGCTAATACTTTTACAATACTAATACATAATAAAACTAATACATCAATAAAATATAATATACAATCAATTCAGTAAAAGCAAGCAATTCAATAAAATTAATCTAAATGTGTTGGATCGATTCTAGTGTAGTGGGTCTTCAAGCGAGATTTCAGTATATTCCAAGACTCTGCAGACTGGACTTCCCATGGTAAAATGTTCCAAATTTTGGCTGCTTGTGTTTGTAGGGTCATTCATTCTATTTACTCCCAAAACATCTCAATTGATTTGTTTCTATTTTAGTTTTTATGCCATCTGCTTTTTTCTTTTTGTGTTTCGCTTTGTCTCGTTTAGTTTTCGCTTACCATCTTCTTAGATATTTCATTTCAGCTGCCTCTCTTTATTCTCTACTGTCATAAGTCCAAGTTTCCCTGCAGACATTGGTCAATAAACTGATTGTATACTGCCATTTTGGTTTTTGTTGACGAGATTCTTGCTTACCTGGAGCCATTCCTAGGTGGTTATATATTGCACTTGTTCTTTGATTCTCTGGCTCCTTTCTTCTTTCGTTTTCATCTGAGTCGGGTCATTACTCCTAGGTAATTGGCCCCAAACTTGTTTTAAAACTCCCTGCCCAATTTCAGATTTTGTGTTTTAGCTTCCCTAGTTACTAGCTGTTTTGTTTGTTTGTTTCTCGTCGGCTGGGTTTGTTTTATGTTTATTCGACTTTCCTTTCTGATTTTCTAAACAGAACTAAATCATTTACATTTACTGCCATACCTACATTCATTTTCTTCATTTGAGAGGATGCCTCAGACAAACTGAATCCATACTATCTGATAAAAAAATAGGACTTGCAAATCTTACTCATATATCTACACAAAATTCTTCTGAAGAGAATCAAACAGTGTCAAATGCTTTTTCTAAGTCAAAAAACACAGGTGCAAAGATCCTACTAGATTTTTTAAAAATTATTTGTCTAATTGTAAATATGTGGTCTTGTACACTTCTTACTGGTCTAAATCCATTTTCCGTTCTTCAGAATATTTTTCAGTCTCATTTCCAGTATCCTGGCAGAGGAAAGCTAGGAGTGATATCCCTCTAGAGTTTGAGCATTCCATAGTTGATCCTTTCTTATGTATTGGTACTACCGTTTCCTTTTTCCAGTCGTCTGACCTGTTTGGACTTCCACGTTTGTTGGCATATTGCATGTAGTAGTTTGTCTGCCTCTCTCCTTGGTTTTTAATCATTTCTGGATAAATTTGATCTGCTCCTGGGGCTTTTCCAGGATAGATGATTCAGTCCTAGATTTTCTATTCCTTGTCCTTTTTTCTTTTTTTTCTGTAATGACCAAAATATCACAGAATTTTCCATTTTTCAACTAATTCTAAATCTTTTCCATTTAGAGAACGTTCCATGTTCCAAAATCACAGTCCGTGTTCGTTTCCAAGTTCGTCTTCCAAAGATCAAGCCGATATTTCTTTTACTTCTCTGAATCAGGTTGTTTTGGATAAGCAGGGGATTAGCCCACTGTACCCTAGAGAGATGGTGGGACAGTGAAGCCCCTACCAGGCTTTGTTATTTTCTGTCAGGGTTAACTCCCTAGCCTTTGATAATTTAGAGAGATGCAAGGCAGCAGGTTGTTTTCTGTCAGGGTTAACTCCCTTAACCTTTGGTCAAAAGACCCGCCTGCAAGAGAAGGAGACTCGTGGAGGGAGGGATCATCTACTCCCCATAGGTGAGTTCACTGCCCGAGACTGGAAGAAAACTAATACACAGAAAAAGAGGGAGAATGGGGGCTCAGGTCCATCCCCATCTCCATCTTTTGTAAAAAATTACATGTTATATTTCTTAAAAGTGTTATACACAGAAAGAGAACCTAAAGGGACATATGGAAAAGATAGCACAAGGAAATTGACAGAAATACGAAAAAGTCATGGCCTTTCACTCAGTACACAACGAAAGTGAGAAGTTCACAGACACATAATATTCAATGACCAGCGTTTCATCTTGGTTCTGAAAAAAAGTTTACTTTAAAGATAAAATGGAATACATAATTTCACAAGCATTTTTGAGCCATGGAAAAACATGTCAGTATAGCCAGTCCTCAAAATCTCAAAATGTTTTTGATTGAAGATTTGTAATGAACAACAATCCTTGATAAGTGTTTCTAAAAACTTTCTGACAACTCATCAACTGTGTTGTTATGTTGGGAACGTAAAAATGATATCTGTAACTTTGAACCTAATTTATATCTAAATCTATGAAAACAAAAACAATACCTAACCCATGTTTTTAAATTTGTTTTCATAAACGTCGATGTGCACTGTGACTATATTACACTGAAAATATGCAATCAATTCTCAGAGATTTGGAAATAGGCCTACATAAAAAAACCCTCAAGAAAATCAAAATGGAAGTTCGGCAACTAAAGATAAGAAAGATTGTTTGCCTTCCCTCAGAAGAGCTCAAGGCGCATTACAAGAAAAAATCCGGAACATGGCATGCTATCGCTAAAATTTCACAAAACAGATGCATCAATAAAAATAGTATCACAATCAATTCAGTAAAAGCAAGCAATTCAAAAAATTCATCTAAATGTGTTGGAGAAGTAATTTCTTCAAGAGATTTCACATATTTAAAGACTCTGCAGACTGGACGTCCCATGGTAAAATGTTCCAAATTTTGGCTGATTGTGTTTGTAGGGCCCTATCTCCGAAAGTCTTATTTGGTTTTGGGTGTTTGTATCATTTTCTTGCTCGCTGAGCGCAGTATCTGTTCGGTGTGTATTTAAACAACTCAAGAGGACTGGAAAGTCAGCCTCGGCAGGCATTGAAAGATTGTAGCTATATTAGTCAATGCCTTTTATTGGGAGCAACTGTTTATATTGAAATGTGTTCTCTATCTACATGACACGTTTTCATATGTTCAAGATTTTTTAAAAAACCCAAAACAAAACAAAACCCCACACTGGGATAAGAAGATAGGGCCTTCATCAACGTTTCGCTGTCCCAGGTGAGAGATAAAAATAGAATCAGCCAGTGACAAATTTAGTGGGCTGATCTTTGTGTTCCACCTCTCTCCTTTGGACGTTTCTGTAAGTAAACCACCTTTTCATGTCCAGGTGGAACAGTAAGAGTTATTCAACAAAATGAAAGTGTACAAGTGTGATGGGGAACGTTAAAAAATACATATTTGGATAGAATGAATAATAGAATATGATAATAGAACAACCAGGCACGAGGTTACTGCGACTGTGAGTTATATGAAACAACGAGACACGAGGTTACTGCGACTGTGAGTTATATGAAACAACGAGACACGAGGTGACTACGACTGTGAGTTATATGAAACAACCAGCCACGAGGTGACTACGACTGTGAGTTATATGAAACAACGAGACACGAGGTGACTACGACTGTGAGTTATATGAAACAACCAGCCACGAGGTGACTACGACTGTGAGTTATATGAAACAACCAGCCACGAGGTGACTGCGACTGTGAGTTATATGAAACAACGAGACACGAGAGTGACTACGACTGTGAGTTATATGAAACAACGAGACACGAGAGTGAGAGAAGACTGTGACACATAATATTTAAACAACAGTGACATCGAGGTGACTACGACTTTAAAGTTAAATGAAACAACCAGCCACGAGGTGACATACGACTTTCAAAAGTTATATGAAAACAACCAGCCAAAAACTTTCTGACAAGGTGTGATGGGGAACTAAAAATTATACGTACTTTGAAGTAATTATAATGAAACAAAAACAAAACACGATGTGATAAAATACGGCTGTGAGTTATATGAAAATATGCAATCAATTCTCGAGATTTGGAAATAGGCTACATCAAAAAAAAGAAAACAAGAGAATGAAATATGAAACAACAAAAACGAAGGTGACTTTCAACATTTATATATGAAAAAAAAAGAAAAACGGAAAAAAAACCCAAAATCTCTCCAAACTGTACAAGAGGTGGGAAACGTTAAAAAAATACATAAAAAAAACATACAGAGTGTGATCATTTGGAAATACGATACATAAAAAAAAACATCAAGAGGACCATATTGTGCCTTTCATGACTGAAAAAACCCCAAAACAAAAAACACACTGAGTTATATGAAACAACGAGAATGAAAGTGTACAAGTGTGATGGGGAACGAAAAATACATATTTGGATAGAATGAATAATAGAATATGAAACAACCAGGCACGAGATTACTGCGACTGAAACAACGAGACACGAGGTTACTGCGACTGTGAGTTATATGAAACTACGACTGTCAAGTTATAAACAACCAGCCACGAGGTGAAACAACATCACGAGGTATGAAACAACGACACGAGGTACGAAACAACGAGACACGAGGTGACTACGACTGTGAGTTATATGAAACAACGAGACACTGACAACGAGACACGAGGTGACTACGACTGTGAGTTATGAAACAACCAGCCACGAGGTGACTACGACTGTGAGTTATATGAAACAACCAGCCACGAGGTGACTACGACTGTGAGTTATATGAAACAACCAGCCACGAGGTGACCGATGTCTAACGAGACACGAGGTGACTTTTGTGTTCCACCTCTCCTGTTATATGAAACAACCACGAGGTGACTACGACTGTTATAGAACAACGAGACACGACACTGACCTTGGGTGAATAGTGTACCTAGGTTATAGACGGCCTTGGGTGAATGCGACTGCGAGCTCTGGGACGAGATCCGGTGAGGGAAAAAACCGGCTGAAAATAAGATCAGAAATTATTCTCAGCCCGGCTGAAAATAATCACTCCGGTGTGGTAGATCTAGATCTTATATATTCTAGATATATATAGTGATATAATAATATAGACCTACGATTAGGAAATCTAAATTTTCTAAATCTAATACATAATCTAGATCTAGATCTATACAGTATGTAATATTAATTTAGGTTTTTAATCGCTCGCAACACAGTTGATTAGGTCTAGTTTGAGCCGTGGGCCACTCCTCGCTCGCCAACCACGCCATGCGGCTTCGCGATGGGACCAAAACATCGTGGACCCAATTCCGGGAAGCTGGCCTGTTAGTAAGCTCGCCCAAGGCCGTCTATATACTGTAACCCTAACCCTAACTCTAATCCTAACCCTAACCCTAACCCTAACCCCAACCCCAACCCTAACCCTAACCCTAACAACCCTAACCCTAACCCTAACCCTAACCCTAACCCTATCCTAACCCTAACCCTAACCCTAACCCTAACCCTAACCCTATATAGACGACCTTGGCTCGCCTCGCTGAGCCTCCATAATACGAGTCGATTGACCGCCGTCGCGAGATTTTAATTGAAGGCCGACCCCGCAAGTAGCGGTCAGGCCATTTCACCTTTAAATGCCCATACATCTCAAGATAATCATGGAGTTTTAAAATGATTGAACATACAGTAATCAATAAGATTAAGAACAATGCACAGTCATTCATCATACAAATATTTTAAATTATAGAGTTCCATATCACTGGCATTTAAAAAATAATTAATACTGTTTGCAGTTTTTGTTTAGAAAAGTAATTTATTCCATAATTTGACTGTTTGTATAATGAAGAAAGTATATCTCACAGAAGTAGAACTTCCTGTAATATAAATCTTAAATCTATCTCCCCGAGTAAAATTCTCATGATTTAGAAGAAACTGTGAGGACAGGGAAGCCTGGAGAAAGATCATCTCGGGCATCTGAACCCATACACCGGAAGGTAGAATGGGAACTGATAAAGAAAGAAAGAAAGTTGCTATCTTTCATATCCACTTCAAGTACTGTAGGCTCAGCAATTTTCAGCAGTGTGGTATGATTTGTTGATCTTAGAACAGGGTAGCATAGAGAAAGAGCATTTCGGTTATCTAAATCCATACACCAGATGATGGAATGAGAACTGATAAAGAAGGGGGGGAGGAAAGGCTGTTGCGAGAGTCTTAGTTCTTGTTTTTTCTCTCCAGAAATATGAGTTTTTATAGTGGCAATTGTCTTCAATTCAATGACAAACATTTTTACTTATTTAAATGATTTGGAGTCGTTGCAAAGAAACCTTTATGTTGGACACTGGTCCAAACCACATGGCTGGGCCAGGTGTTGGACACTGGTCGAGGCGAGCCAAGGCCGTCTATATAGTGTACCTATATAGACGGCCTTGGGCGAGCTTACTATAGGCCAGTCACCCGAAATTAGGTCAACGAATGTTTTGGTCCTATGGTCTCGTCTCGATTTACACGTGGCTGACAAGACGTGAAGCGACAGACTATGCATGGGAGTGATGTCAACAAGACGATACATCAAAAAAATATTCGATACCTTCCGCCTCTCTCGGTTATAGTGGTATGCTCGCCTCGACACTGGTCCAAACCACGGGACTGGCCCAGGTGGAGTTGTTTTTTTTTTACAATTTCGTACTCTTATTTTGTGTTTACTTTGATCCACCGACTTATTAATGTCAAATATGCATTTTTCACTTTCAATTATAATGGTCATTATGTCGTCACTGGGCAATTGACATATGATGGGGGGCCACGACCGCTGAACGGAACTAAAATCTTACGGCGAGCGCTGGGCGCTGAACGGATGTAAACGACCGCTAGCGCTAAGAACGGAACTAAAATCTTACGGCGAGCGCTGGGCGCTGAACGGATGTAAACACGTCCCGGTGCAGCGCTAGCGCTAAGCGGAAGATTTTCCTTCCCCACCGCGCTGATTGGCGGTAACTAGGCGAGTACTGAGCGCTGTGCGTGGGATAACTTGCAGAGCGAGTACTGAGCGCTGT
The DNA here is from genome assembly GCA_037039925.1 of Doris montereyensis. Classification (NCBI taxonomy): domain Eukaryota; kingdom Metazoa; phylum Mollusca; class Gastropoda; order Nudibranchia; family Dorididae; genus Doris; species Doris montereyensis. The sequence goes on along the minus strand of JAXRKP010000662.1, from coordinate 140,969 downwards.
GCGTGGGATAACTTGCAGAGCGAGTACTGAGCGAGTGGGATAACTTGCAGAGCGAGTACTGAGCGCTGTGCGTCTGGGATAACGGCTTGTATTTGTTTGTATTGAACTCTCTTTCCATTGAGCGCTGTGCGTGGGACAACTTGCAGAGCGAGTACTGAGCGCTGATCCCAAGGACTTATACTTCACCATTACTACAGCGCTGTAGTTTCGTATTACTGACAATAACAAGCGCTGTGCAAGGGACAACTTGCAGATTTAGTTTGCGAGCGCTTAAAGTGGGATTTCTTGCAGAGCGAAACTGAAAGATGTTTGGGATAGTGAGCGAGTACTGATGTCAAAAGAAAAGAACTTGCAGAGCGAGGACTGAAATGATGGTCAAACTGTTTTTGTTTGCGAGTTATCTGAGCGTTGCGTGGGATACACACACAGAGCGAGTACTGACAAACTGGATGAATGTAAACTTTCTGTCAGTACTCACGGCTTGTATTTGTTTGTATTGTGGTTTGAACTCTCTTTCCATTGATACTTCCCTGTTGTATCCCCATAGCTACTCCTTTCCACAGATCCAAAGACTTATACTTCACCATTACTACATGTATTAGTTTCGTATTACTGACAATAACAAGCAAGAGCAAATGCAAAATAGGGACTTTAGTTTGCGACAATTAAGTGATTAAAAAAAAACAAAAGATTCTCTGATTAAAAAAAACAAAAAGATGTTTGGGAGTGAGAAACATGTCAAAAGAAAAGAACTGATGATGAGGACAGAAATGATGGTCAAAGTTGTTTGAAATAGATTATCCTATCAGTTGCACACACACACACACACACACACACCACACACACACACACACACACACACACACACACACACAAAAGAGCACGTAAAGTGTAGACTACTTATACATTGTCGTGTCTTTTGTTGCTAGAATCTAAAACTGTGTCTGTGATACAATAACACGCTCACCTCTCTCTGTCTTGCTACTTTCAATCTCTCTCCGTCCTCCCGCTCTCTCTCTCTCTCTCTCTCTCTCTCTCTCTCTCTCTCTCTCTCTCTCTCTCTCTCTCTCTCTCTCTCTCTCTCTCTCCTTTCTATTTCACCCTTCCCGTTTTCTCCCTCTCTCTCACCCTCCTCTTGTCTATTTCACCCTTCCGTTCTCCCTCTCTCTCATCCTCTTTTGTCTATTTCATCCTTCCGTTCTCTCTCTCTCTCTCTCTTTCTCTTCCTCTCTCTCATCCTCTTCTTGCTATTTCATCCTTCCGTCTCTCTCTCTCTCTCTCTCTCTCTCTCTCTCTCTCTCTCTCTCTCTCTCTCTCTCTCTCTCTCTCACCCCCCTCTTGTCTATTTCACCCTTCTCTCTCTCTCTCTCTCTCATTCTCTTCTTGTATATTCCACCCTTCCGTTCTCCCTCTCTCTCATCTTACTTTCTCTCTCTCTCCCTTTCGTTCTCTCTATCTCAAGCTCCCTCCCTCTTGTAACATTGCGTATTCACATTTTCTTGTGAGTGAGAGTGACAGAGATATCTTGATCTCTATGTCGATTGTACATTGTATCACAATATCAAATGCGTAGAATTGTAGTACATGTACTGCACAATAATAATATTATTGCTAGAACGGGTCAAGTTAAGGTCAACACAACAGTAATAGTAATAAACTAATAGTAGGCCTAATACCGTTTGCTACAATAGTAGTGTAATGTATGAATCGGGCAGATCACATCGACGATCTCATGAAACTGAAAGTGAGTTTATGGTATTTGGGTTGTACAGGTATAATTTATATAATTATAATCGTGCAACCTGTTCTCGTGTGTGCTCCGACTTGACCGTACTACAGAGCAATATTATTATTCAGAGATGTCTTTCATTGGCTTGATCGTGAATGCGTGTTGTGTAGTACTAGATTCTAGTACTGATGTGTTTGTGTTAGTTGAAAATTATATGATTGGTTAAAACCGCACTTTTCCAATAGAGAAATATTAAGGGATAAAAAGAGGATTTGAAAAAGTCTTGTTATTTCCATTGCCGTTAAACATGAAGCACCACTGTACCGATAACTGAATGCATGTACATACAAACTGTAAATGGGGAGCATACAGCACCAGCTGCCTGTTAGGCGTTTCAGGCAGACAGACAAACAAACAAAAAAGAGTGGGATATAATAGATAGAGGGGGGGGAGGGAGAGACAGAAATAGAAGGTTGGACAGAAGAGAGAGCAGATGCGCGAAAGCCAGCGCGGTCACGACGACTACGCTTCCGGTACCCGACGATCCCGTCCCCCCCCCCCCCCGACCCATTCCATTTCAAAAATATATAGTTGTGTATGGTCAGTGTGCTTATTGTGTGACATACTGTAATTTTTAAATATATATAATAAAGAGTATTGTCCGAACCACGAAGCCCAGTTTGTAACAAGAATCTGTGTTCAACATCAGAGGTAGGGATTAAACCACGCTACGCTAATGCAGTACCAAATATTGCTTTGATGGGACCGAAAATTCCAATAAATCGAGAATATGGGTAAGCCGACATTTTATTGCAATCAATCCCGAAATGAGGAGACATTTCTTCTTCCAGATAGTTGTTTAAAACAGAACCATTTTGAGGAACATAGACGTCAAAACCAGAACAAGGAATACCATAAGGAAGCCAATGCAATTCATGGCATCTGTCACAGGTACCTTCTTGACCTGGGCCGCTGCTTTTTCCCAGCTGTGCGGCCCGTTCAATCTCCACTGGGAAGAACCGCATGTACTGAAGAAATATCTGAGGATTGTCAAAACAGAAGACGCATTTGCGATAAAAAAAAAGAAAAGAAGAAGACAACTTGGCGTTAAAAGAAGACAAATGGACAACAACCAAACAAAATAATAAATTAAAACTATAGAATAGAAGATTCATTGGTGTCAGGAAAGGAGACAAATTGGAAATGGAAAGGGAGATTTGTTGATGTTACTATAGAAGACAAATTGGTGTTTGAAAGAAGGTAACGCAAATTAGAGGCAGAAAAGAAGACAAACTGGTGTTATAAAGAAGACAGGTGGTTGATAGAGTAGAGAGAGGTCGAGTTATTCGTATATAAGAAGACATGTGGTCGATAGAGTAGAGAGAGGTCGAGTTATTCGTATATAAGAAGACATGTGGTCGATAGAGTAGAGAGAGAGGTCGAGTTATTCGTATATAAGAAGACAGGTGGTCGATAGAGTAGAGAGAGGTCGAGTTATTCGTGTATAAGAAGACAGGTGGTCGATAGAGTAGAGAGAGGTCGAGTTATTCGTATATAAGAAGACAGGTGGTCGATAGAGTAAGAGGTCGAGTTATTCGTATATAAGAAGACACGTGGTCGATAGAGTAGAGAGAGGTCGTGCTATTCGTATATAAGAAGACACGTGATCGATAGAGTAGAGAGAAGTCGAGTTATTCGTATATAAGAAGACGCGTGGTCGATAGAGTAGAGAGAGGTCGAGTTATTCGTATATAAGAAGACATGTGGTCGATAGAGTAGAGAGAGGTCGAGTTATTCGTATAAAGAAGACAGGTGGTCGATAGAGTAGAGAGAAGTTATTCGTATAGAAGAAGTTATTCGTATATAAGAAGACATGTGGTCAAAGAGAGAGGTCGAGTTATTCGTATATAAGAAGACAGTGGTCGATAGAAAAAATTGTAGAGAGAGGTCGAGTTAGTATATAAGAAGACGGAAATGAAGACAAAATTTTGCTAGAAAATGTGTCAAATTTATTGTAAAAAAAAAAAAAATTGTAGCAGGAGGGAAGACAATTTGGTGTTACACAAAACTAACAACAACAAAAACAAAACAAAACAAGTCAACCCAACAACATCCCCCCCCCTTAAAAAGAAGAAAAAAGACAAACAACAACCAAACAAAATAAAAATTTAAAAAAAAAAAAGAAGAAAAACGAAATATTTTGTTCGACACGGAGACAAATTGGTACCAACGTAGAAAATTCGTCGTAGAAAAGAGGAAATAGGTGGTAACATCTTTCTATCAGTCTATCTATCTGTATATTATCTATTTATTTATCTATGTAGATATCCACCCATCCATAAATTTACCTATTTATCTATCTACATGTCTACCTACCTAACTCCCTACATGCCAATCTATCTATATATCCCTTCATCTATCTATCCAGCCATCCCTCCATCCATCCATCTATATCTATCTATCTTGTATCTATTCATCTATCTATCTATATCTATCTATCCTGTATTCATCCATCTATCCATATATCCATCTATATCTATCTATCTATCTATCATGTATTTAGCCATCTCCACCCACCCCTTCACCATATGTCTATCAATCTATATCTATATATCTTGTCTATCAATCTATCTACTATATATCTTGTATCCTCCATCCATCTATCTATCTATCTATATATCTATCTATCTATCTGTCTATCTATCTATCTATCCCTCCATCTACTATCTATCTATCTATCTATCTATCTATCCATCTATCTATCTATCTATCTATCTATCTATCTATCTATCTATCTATCTATCTATCTATCCCTCTATCTATCTATCTATCTATCTATCTATCTATCTATCTATCTATCTATCTATCTATCTATCTATCTATCTATCTATCTATCTATCTATCTATCTATCTATCTATCTATCTATCTATCTATCTATCTATCTATCTATCTATCTATCTATCTATCTATCTATCTCTATCTATCTATCTATCTATCTATCTATCTATCCCTCCATGTATCTATCTATCCCTCTATCTATCTATCTATCGATCTATCTATCTATCCTATCTATCCCCCCATTTATCTATGATCATAAAGTTGAATGTTCACACAGGGCTAAAAATTTGGGTATCATTTTCGATCATGATTTTTCTATGACATCTCAAATAACATCTCATTGTAAATCCTTGAATTTTCACATCAGAAAAATAAGCGGCGTTCGGCAATTTTTGACATTTGATGTGACTAAAACATTAATGACGTCTTTGGTCCTGTCAAAGATTGATTATTGTAATTCTCTCTTTGCCAATCTCCCAAAAGGACTGTTATCACGACTCCAGGTAATTCAGAACAATGCAGCAAGAGTCGTTGTCAAAAAGAGTAAAAGAGATAATATAACTCAAGAAGCCGTATCACTTATAAAATTGCTCTTTTCTGTTTTAAATCTTCTATTAGAACTATACCACTCTATTTGTCACAATTTTTAAATCTCCCCCGCTCTTCTCGCACCTTGCGATCGTCGAGTGACAAATTAAAAATATGAAAGAACTTCTCCCTCTTACAAAAGGTATTGCGAACGTTTATTTTTTTGTGTTGGCCCTGTTGTATGGAATGATTTACCCAGGGCAATTAGAGAAGCAAAGAGTCTCAATACATTTAAATGTCAATTGAAACACCATCTTTTCAAAAAGGCATATCTCATTTGACAAAATTTGTGTATTATGTTTCACCATTAATTTGAATGTAAATTTTGATGATTTATATACTTGTCCTTGTAATTGAAATTGGTATACCATTATCTATACTTTTATGAATTATAATATCATCCCTCCTTCCTCCATACATCTATCCATCTATCTATCCATCCATCCATCCATCCCTCCATCCCTCCATCTCTCTATCTACTATCTATATCTCTATCTATCTATCTATCTATCTATCTATCTATCTATCTATCTATCTATCTATATCTATCTATCTAGTTATCTATCTATTTATCTATCCCTTCATCCAACCATCTATCTATCTATCTACTTACCTACCTATCCATTGACCGATCAATCCATCCATATCCATTCATCCATCCATCCATCTATCTATCTATTACGTCTATTTGCCTGTCTGTCTGTGTCTGTCTGTCTGTCTGTCTGTCTGTTGTGTCTATATGTCCATCATTACCTCCAAGCCAGGGATGGGTATGACATCATGTCAGGTTTTGCTCCAATGAAGGTTGCCACCTCATTGGCGTACACCAGGGGTCTTTCTGCATAGTGTGACGCGCAGAGTTGTACCATCTGCCGGCGTCTTCTTCCTGTGGCAAGGAAAGAGAGAAGAGGAAACTTCAACCCCATCAGTGCGTTAAAACAGCCTGATGATATTCACCACCCTCCTCCCTGCCTGTAGGAGACGCAGTGATACAGAGGTAAGGTGGTAAGGTGTCCACTTCTTAAACCAAAAGGTCGGAGGTTCGGGCCTCGACATGTCGAAACATGCTTTCACGCTGTAGTAAAATCAGCCAAGGAATTCTTAACGCACACAGAGAATTGTGATTTGCACACGGTATTTTTTTTAATCATCCGCCGCCGATGGGACTATACCATATATGTTAATCCACCCCCCCCTGGACCAGGAGGAGTGGACGGGGCGGGGGCGGGTATTCGATAAAGTCGCAAACATCTTTCAACCTGTCAGGACACGAACCCATGAACTTTTGATTAAGAGTCAAGACACCTATTCAAACGGAAAAATTCGAAATCAGATAGGGCTTCATTCTCATTCATAGAAAATGGCAGAAATCGATTAGAACAGTCAAAACACTCCTGGGAGCATATTGCAATAGCGACCCTGAGATATTATCAATCACAGCTAAGTTCAAATGTTTAAAACACAACAACCAAACCCCTAAAGTGTCAAATAAACATCACCCCCCAAAAAAAAAAAAAACAAACAACAACCCAGAAGAAACCCCAACTCCAAAAAACTACTTGATTTGATTTGATTTATCCACATCCACAAATAAGGTGATCTCGGGGTTTTTCGAATGATTAAAAAAAATGTCCTCGGACTTCCCTGTAGACAGCCAATGGACATTTAACGTGCACCGTAAGTTGTGATCTGCACACTGGGCCTCTTTTATCGTCGGTCTCCGATGTGACTAGGTGTCGATCCACCTTCCTGGACCAGGGGATAGATTTTGTTAGAAGAAAAACTCGAGAAATTTGTTTTCAACTTTTGGCGGGGCTCGAACCCATTACCTTTTGGTTGAGAGGCCGACACATTGCCTCTGGAGTACCGAGTCACCCCAAAAATAAAACACGAACGAACCAATGCCAACAAGATAATCTGACATAAAGTTTATGGCGGAAGATGAGTACATGATGAAACAAGTTAGTCTATACGCCACTGAAGTATGAAACAAGTTAGTGTATACGCCACTGAAGTATGAAACAAGTTAGTGTATACGCCACTAAAGTATGAAACAAGTTAGTGTATACGCCACTAAAGTATGAAACAAGTTAGCGTATACGCCACTGAAGTATGAAACAAGTTAGTGTGTACGCCACTGAAGTATGAAACAAGTTAGTGTAACTAAAGTATGAAACAAGTTAGTGTATACGCCACTAAAGTATGAAACAAGTTAGTGTATACGCCACTAAAGTATGAAACAAGTTAGTGTATACGCCACTAAAGTGTGAAACAAAATATACGCCACTGAAGTATGAAACAAGTTAGTGTGTACGCCACTGAAGTATGAAACAAGTTAGTCTATACGCCCCTAAAGTATGAAACAAATTAGTGTATACGCCACTGAAGTATGAAACAAATTAGTGTATACGCCACTGAAGTATGAAACAAATTAGTGTATACGCCACTGAAGTATGAAACAAATTAGTGAAACAAAGTATGAAACAAGTTAGTGTATACGCCACTAAAGTATGAAACAAGTTAGTGTATACGCCACTGAAGTATGAAACAAGTTAGTCTATACGCCACTAAAGTAAAACAAGTTAGTCTATACGCCACTAAAGTATGAAACAAGTTAGTGTATACGCCATTGAAGTATGAAACAAGTTAGTGTATACGCCATTGAAGTATGAAACAAGTTAGTGTATACCATTGAAGTATGAAACAAGTTAGTGTATACGCCATTGAAGTATGAAACAAGTTAGTGTATACGCCATTGAAGTATGAAACAAGTTAGTGTATACGCCATTGAAGTATGAAACAAGTTAGTGTATACGCCATTGAAGTATGAAACAAGTTAGTGTATACGCCACTGAAGTATGAAACAAGTTAGTGTATACGCCACTGAAGTATGAAACAAGTTAGTGTATACGCCACTGAAGTATGAAACAAGTTAGTGTATACGCCACTAAAGTATGAAACAAGTTAGTGTATACGCCACTGAAGTATGAAACAAGTTAGTGTATACGCCACTGAAGTATGAAACAAGTTAGTGTATACGCCACTGAAGTATGAAACAAGTTAGTCAATACGCCACTGAAGTATGAAACAAGTTAGCGTATACGCCACTAAAGTATGAAACACGTTAGTCTATACGCCACTAAAGTATGAAACACGTTAGATGGCTTTTATATTTATGGTATCAATAAAACACACACAAGGAAAAATGCGTCAGACTAGCGTCCTGGCCAGGAGGTGATTATTTTCATCTGTTCCGCTTTATGCTATTAAAACTGGGATAAGATCCGGCTCTAAGGGCCGTAACGGCCTTGAATGAATTTTTACTTTTTTACAAGGAAAAGAGCTAGATGAGGACACGGAAGAGGCAAAAATGAGTTTTATTAAACGTAAGAGAGAAAACCGTGCAGCCAAGAAAAGAACCAGAAAGATAACGTGGGTATCATAATGGCGAGGCGTTGTAACTGAACCGTCGTTGCATTGTGAGATTGTATACGACGACACTGGTTCAAACCTCACGGCTGACACATTTGGTTTTTTTTATAAAAACATTCACAACGTTGCACTCTTAGGAAATGTACTACACTCTATTTTCTTCACGTGATTCAGGCATGAATGTGTACCCAGCTATATATAGGTAGAGAAAGATCTTGTCAGAGTGTTAGTACTAAGCGCCTAGCAGGCGTGTGTACTGTATGCTCCCCAGGGAGTTGAGAAGGAAATTTGTCTCGTCTTTTGTTCCTATGGGGCTTAAATACTATTTATTGTAATTGTCCTTCACTTTCGAAACGCTCCACTGCCTCGCTGTTTGGCGAAACATAGAAAAAGAAAATCCATGCAATGAATCATCCGTCCATTTTAGAACTTGTAGTGGATGAGGGCTGAGGCGTGGGGGTGTTATTGGAAAAGTTTGAGAGAAAAAAAAAGAAGAACAGTGTTGGAAGAGACGAAAGAACAGTGTTGGAAGAGACGTAAAGGGAAGAACAGTGTTGGAAGAGACGTAAAGGGAAGAACAGTGTTGGAAGAGACGTAAAGGGAAGAACAGTGTTGGAAGAGACGTAAAGGGAAGAGCAGTGTTGGTAGGAGACGTAAAGGGAAGAACAGTGTTGGTAAGAGACGTAAAGGGAAGAACAGTGTTGGAAGAGACGTAAAGGGAAGAAGAGTGTTGGAAGAGACGTAAAGGGAAGAACAGTGTTGGAAGAGACGTAAAGGGAAGAAGAGTGTTGGAAGAGACGTAAAGGGAAGAACAGTGTTGGAAGAGACGTAAAGGGAAGAAGAGTGTTGGAAGAGACGTAAAGGGAAGAACAGTGTTGGAAGAGACGTAAAGGGAAGAAGAGTGTTGGAAGAGACGTAAAGGAAGAGGGAAACTAGAGAGGAGCTAAGCGGGCTTCATTCGGCACTGATTGATCGGGTAGATTTTAACCCATTTCGTACCCAATATAATCTAGTAGAGAACTAGAGAGGGAGCTAAGTGAGCTTTGGCACTGGTTGATCGGGTAGATTTTAGCCCCCTTCGTACCATTTCTTTCTTTCTTTATCAGCCCCCATTCTACCTTCCGGTGTATGGGTTTTAGATGCCCGAAATAATTTTTCTCCAGGCTGTCCTGACATTTTCTGTTTCCTTCCGTGGAATTTAAATTTCTTGGGTTAATGCCTCTTTTATATCTTCTTCCCACTTTCTCCGAGGTTTGCCTTTTGGTCTTTTACCTTGAGTTTTAGCACTGTATACTGATTTAGTTATTTTATTGTCATTCACTCTGTTAAAATGCCCAAACCATCTCAGTTAATTAATTTCTATCTTAGTGTTTATGCTATCTGCTGTGGTTTGATCTCTTATTGTTGTGTTTCTGATTTTTTTTCTTTTAGTTTTCCCTTCTACTCTTCTTAGATAAGGTATTTCATTTCGTCTGCTTGTATTCTACTGTATTTCCTACTGTCTAAGGTCCAGGTTTCACTGCCATAGAGGAGAGTAGGACAATAAACTGTGTGTATATTGCCATTTTGGTTTTTGTTGACAATTCTGGTTTACCTACAAATGCCTTTCCTAGATGGTTATATATTGCACTTGCCTTTTGGATTCTCTGGCTGATGACGTCTCCTAGTTTCCCTTTGAGTAAAGCATTACTCCTAAGTAAATGTAGCTTTGAACTTGTTCTAAATTCTCCCTGCCTAATTTAAGATTTTGTGTTTTAGCTTCCCTAGCATTGTTTTTGGTTTTCTTTGCATTTACTCTCATTCCTCTTTTATTTAATTCATTATTCATTATGTTGATATTTGACTGGAGATCACTTTCTGATTTTCCAAACAGAACTAAATTATCAGCAAATGAAAGTATTGATACATTTACTGGTTTGAGCTTCCACATACCTACATTCATTTTCTTCATTTTTGAGGATGCCTTTGCGACTGAATCCATAAATGTGATAAACAAAAAGAAAGCTTAGGCTACAACCCTGTCTTACTCCTATATCTGCATGGAAGTCTTCAAATGTATTTCCAGCTACTCTCACTGCACATGTTGGTTTATTGTAAAAACTTTTAATAGCTTCTATTAAATTTTGTGCTACGTTGTGTTCTTTAAGGAATGCCATAGTTCGTCCCTTCTCACATTGTCAAATGTCTTTTTTAAGTCAATAAAACATAGGTGCAAGTCAATGTTTCTCTCAAGGAATGTTTCTATTATTTGTCTAATTGTAAATATGTGGTCTTGTACACTTCTTCCTGGTCTAAATCCACTTTGGTGTTCTTCAATCTGATCCTTTACTCTTTTCCTTAGTCTCATTTCCAGAATTCCTGCCATACACTTTTCTTGGTACGCTAAGTAGTGATATCCCTCTATAGTGTGAGCATTCCATAGTTGATCCTTTCTTGTGTATTGATACTACCGTTCCCTTATTCCAGTCTGGCACCTGTTTGGATTTCCATGCTTGGTGACATATTGCATGTAGTAGTTTGTCTGCCTCTCTCCCTTGGTCTTTAATCATTTCTGAATAAACTTGATCTGCCCTTGGGGCTTTTCCTAATTTCACTTTTTTATAGCTGTTTGGAGTTCTTTCATTGAGATATCTACATCTTCAGCTGTCTTCTCTAGATTACTTGTTACTTTTAATAATTTATCTGTACTCCTTGTTTCATATGTTCTGGAGGGATTATGTAATTGTTGAAAATACATTCTCCACGTTTCCATGATTTCATGTCTCCTTTCATTATTTTTCCTTTGGCATTCTTAATTTGTCCTATTGGGCATGCTTTGGTATTTCTCATGCTCTTCATTGCTCCACAGAACAGCTTTTGATTTCCTTGATAGCTTTCTTGAAGTCTTTATCCAAATTCTTCCACCTGTTCCTGTTTTGCTATTTCTTCCAGGCATTCTTCTTTTTTTATCTTAGTCTTGACATTCTCATTCCACCATGCTCTTCTTTTTCTATCTACTTTAATTTGTTTCCTACCACAGACCGCTTCAGTACAACTGATGAGTGTTTCTTTATATATTTGCTAATTTTCTTCTATTGGCTTTCCTTCATATCTATCTGCCTTTCACTGATATATCTTTTTTATCCTGGATTGGTATATCTTTTTTACTATTGGTTTATTTAGTTTTTCTATTTTGAGTTTCGTAGCTTTCCTTTCTTTCTTTTTCTGTTTGTGTTCTTCAGTTAATAATCTCATTTTGGCTACTACTAGGTGATGATCACTAAATATTTCAGCTCCTCTGTTTACTCTTGCATCCATTGTACTGTAAAAAAGGAGAGCTGCTAACTATTATGTAGTCTATCATTGACTTTTCACACCTGTCTTCATTTACTCTTGTATATTTGTGGATATCTTTATGAGGAAAAAATGTGTTAGCTATTTTCATGTTATTCTTTACGCAAAAATCTATTAGTCTCTCTCCATTTGGAGAAGTTGTTGTCTCTCCTTCTTTACCTATTACTCCTCCTGATGTTTCTACATTGTTGCCTACTCTAGCGTTTAAACCTCCCAAAACCATTAATTTCCTGTTTGGGTTTGAGATTCTCTGCAGCTATTTGTAGATTGTTTTCGAAGATATCTTTTTCTTCTTTAGTTGCGTCTTTGTTTGGTCCATAAGCTATTAATAATTTAATTTCTCTTCCTTTTGGTTTGATATTTAACTCTAATAGCCGTGGACTTATAAATTTCCAAATTCTAGTACCATTTCTTGCCTTTTATGCATTAGGAAATCTACTCCTGATCTAGCCCTATCCTTGACATGTACTCCTGAGAAGATTAAAGTATGATATGGTCCTACATTTTCTATTCCTTGTCCTTTTCTTTGTTTCTGTAATGGCCAAAATGTTTACTTTGAATTTTTCCATTTCTTCAGCGAATTCCAACTTTTCCATTAATTTCCCTAACATTCTACGTTCCAAAAATCACAGTCCGTGTTCTTTTCCAGAGTCGTCTTCGAAAGTTCAAGCCGGGTATATCATTGTATATATTTCTTTGAATCACTTTGGTTTTGGATAAGCAGAAGGTTGGCCCACTGTACCCTAGGTAGATGGTGGGACTGTCACCTTGAGTCGCCCACCGGGCCTTGTTATTTTCTGTCAGGGTTAACTCCCCTAAGCCTTTGGTGGCTCAAAACCAGCCAACAAGGCAGCAGGTTGTTATTTTCTGTCGAGGTTAACTCTGTCAACCAAGACCTGCCTGCAAGGCAGCAGGAGAATCGTGGAGGGCGGGACCGCCTAATCCCCGTACAGGTGCTTACCTGTACACTGCCCGCCCCTTTCGTACCCATTATAATCTATTAGAGAACTAGAGAGTAGCTAAGTGAGCTTCGGCACTGATTAATCGGGTAGATCAAGGTAATCTATTATTCTTGGGGAGCTCACCTGATCACCGAAGGTGAATTAAGCCACAGGACCCACAACTGACCCAAAAGGCCAACCGAGGACAAGCACGACAAATCGCTGTTCCATGGTCGCCCTCTCTCTCTCTCTCTCTCTCTCTCTCTCTCTCTCTCTCTCTCTCTCTCTCTCTCTCTCTCTCTCTCTCTCTCTCTCTCTCTCTCTCTCTCTCTCTCTCTCTTCCTCTCTCTCTCTCTCTCTCTCTCTCTCTCTCCCTCCTCCCTCTCGCTCTCTTCTCTCTCTCTGTCTCTCCCTCCCTCCCTCCCTCCCTCCCTCTCCCTCCCTCCTCCCTCCCCTCTCCCTCTCCCTCTCCTCTCCCTCTCCAGACAGATAGATAGGCCCGGACAGATAGACGGATAGATAGACTGATAGATAGACAAATAGATAGACGGACAGATAGACAGATAGACAGATAGATAGACATATAGATAGACAGATAGATAGATAT
>JAXRKP010000662.1:90000-125000 GCA_037039925.1 Doris montereyensis | reverse complement strand
TTCTTGTATAACTGGGACTTTGAATAAATAGAGTAGTAAGTGCAAATACATTCTTATATAACTGGGACTTTGAATAAACAGAGTAGTAAGTGCAAATACATTCTTGTATAACTGGGACTTTGAATAAATAGAGTAATACGTGCAAATACATTCTTGTATAACTGGGACTTTGAATAAATAGAGTAGTAAGTGCAAATACATTCTTGTATAACTGGGACTTTGAATAAATAGAGTAATGCGTGCAAATACATTCTTGTATAACTGGGACTTTGAATAAACAGAGTAGTACAATAAGTAAAAACAAAAATACAATTAGAGATTTGTAACACGAGAGAAAAAAAACGTAAGAAAAGGATCCAAGATAAAATAGGATATTAAGACACAGTAAGAACTTAGGAGTTGTAATCGGACTGGTACAGTTCAAGCCAGAGGATAAGATAATTTTAAGACAATGATCTATTAAGGAAATAAGACAACATAAGATAAAATAAGATACGGTCAAATGAGATATGTATAAGAGATAAGAATGATGAAATTAACCAAAAAATTTTTTTTTAATACATTGAACAAATGTACATAGATCTAGATCTAGATCTGTTCGTCGGTCAAACTGTCTAAACGCATACATCCACGATAATGGGAAATGCGGTTTGTTCTTCCAATGATTAAATACACGCTTCTTTCTTGTTTTCATAAATATTGGAGGCATTGATCCAATAGAAAGACTCGAGGCCTTGATCCAATAGAAAGACTCGAGGCATTGATCCAATAGAAAGACTCGAGGCCTTGATCCAATAGAAAGACTCTAGTAACGGATATGATCTAAACGCAGATTTCCGGTTTCTTCCCGCCTCGGAAACTCTACCCTCGTAGGTAAAGGAGCGGACCTACTTGTTCAAATCTTTAAAAAAGTTTAAACTCTAACCGGAAGTCCATTTTGTGCTTTCTTTCCAAATCATTTCTAGAAAAATAAGTTATTAAATCCATTCTTTTCACTAGCACATTCTCTAGATGAAATAAGTTATTAAATCCATTCTTTCCACTAGCATTCTCTAGATGAAATAAGTTATTAAATCCATTCTTTCCACTAGCTTATTCTCTAGATGAAATAAGTTATTAAATCCATTCTTTCCACTAGCACATTCTCTAGATGAAATAAGTTATTAAATGATTGTTTCCACTAGCACATTCTCTAGATGAAATAAGTTATTAAATGATTGTTTCCACTAGCACATTCTCTAGATGAAATAAGTTATTAAATGATTGTTTCCACTAGCACATTCTCTAGATGAAATAAGTTATTAAATGATTGTTTCCACTAGCACATTCTCTAGATGAAATAAGTTATTAAATGATTGTTTCCACTAGCACATTCTCTAGATGAAATAAGTTATTAAATGATTGTTTCCACTAGCACATTCTCTAGATGAAATAAGTTATTAAATGATTGTTTCACTAGCACATTCTCTAGATTAAATAAGTTATTAAATCCATTCTTTCCACTAGCACATTCTCTAGATGAAATAAGTTATTAAATCCATTCTTTTCAGATGAAATAAGTTATTAAATCCATTCTTCTCTAGATGAAATAAGTTATTAAATCCATTCTTTCCACTAGCACATTCTCTAGATGAAATAAGTTATTAAATCCATTCTTTCCACTAGCACGTTCTCTAGATGAAATAAGTTATTAAATCCATTCTTTTCACTAGCACGTTCTCTAGATGAAATAAGTTATTAAATCCATTCTTTCCACTAGCGCGTTCTCTAGATGAAATAAGTTATTAAATCCATTCTTTTCACTAGCACGTTCTCTAGATGAAATAAGTTATTAAATCCATTCTTTCCACTAGCACATTCTCTAGATGAAATAAGTTATTAAATGATTGTTTCCACTAGCACATTCTCTAGATGAAATAAGTTATTAAATGATTGTTTCCACTAGCACATTCTCTAGATTAAATAAGTTATTAAATCCATTCTTTTCACTAGCACGTTCGCTAGATGAAATAAGTTATTAAATCATTCTTTTCACTAGCACGTTCTCTAGATGAAATAAGTTATTAAATCCATTCTTTTCGCTAGCACGTTCTCTAGATGAAATAAGTTATTAAATGATTTTTTCCACTAGCACATTCTCTAGATTAAATAAGTTATTAAATCCATTCTTTCCACTAGCACGTTCTCTAGATTAAATAAGTTATTAAATCGATTCTTTCCACTAGCACATTCTCTAGATGAAATAAGTTATTAAATGATTTTTTCCACTAGTACGTTCTCTAGATGAAATAAGTTATTAAATCGAAATCAAGAAGCAAAACATATTATATTATAGTGTTTGCAGTCCTTCTCTGTGATCTACTATACAGTTTCTGCACGTGTTTGAGTAGTATAAACGAGGTCATCTCACAGCGCACGAATTTGTGCGTGCTCCATTGACCGAGTAAAAAGGCTTACAAAGAAATTCGCTCCTCCAATGACCTTAATTAAATAATTCCAAGAATGTGAGCGACCTTTTGAATTGTCAGACCCTTTTGAAAAATCTGGAACAATCTGTCACGGGGGACTAAAACTAAGAAAACCCTCAATTCTTCAAACAATTTTTGATAGAAAACATATTTTTAAACGCATAATCACCAAACTAATTTCATGCATTGTCAATAAATATCTTAAGCTGTATACGTGTAATTATTATCAAGATTTTAATATTCTACTAAACACCTCTTGAAATTTTATTTCTATTATTTTATTTCCGTTTAGATTACACAGTTTTATACTTTTCTTGTATTTAAATCATGTTTTATTTCATTGACTTTCTTTATGTGTTGGATGTAGGCCTACTATGAAATTTCACTGCAAATCGCTCATAGGCTGATCTAATATAGATGATGAGCGCTATAGAAATTATTATTATTATTATTATTATTATTATTATTATTATTATTATTATTGTTGTTGTTGTTATTATTATTGTTGTTATTGTTATTGTTGTTGTTATTGTTATTGTTGTTATTGTTATTGTTGTTACTGTTGTTATTGTTGTTATTGTTATTATTGTTGTTATTGTTATTGTTGTTATTGTTATTGTTGTTACTGTTGTTGTTATTGTTATTGTTATTGTTATTGTTGTTGTTATTGTTATTGTTGTTGTTATTGTTGTTGTTGTTGTTATTGTTGTTGTTATCATTGTTATTGTTGTTGTTATTGTTATTGTTGTTGTTATTGTTGTTGTTATTGTTATTGTTGTTGTTATCATTGTTGTTGTTATTGTTATTGTTGTTATTGTTATTGTTGTTATTGTTGTTGTTATTGTTAATATTTTTGTTGTTATTGTTGTTGGTGTTATTGTTATTGTTGTTATTGTTGTTGGTGTTATTGTTATTGTTGTTATTGTTGTTGTTGTTGTCGTTGTTAATATTTTTGTTGTTGTTCACGTCGAAAATGTTTCTTATTGGTGTTGTCCTTCGTTATTGCTTAAGGGGTGGATTGTTGTTGTTATTGATTGTTTGTTATTGTTGTTGTTGTTGTCGTTGTTGTTGTAGTCGTTGTCGTCGTCGTTGTTGTTCACGTCGAAATGTTTCTAATTCAGCTATTTCCTTCGATGCTTAATTGTGGAGGTGGAGGTATGATTTTATCGAGCTTTGGAGATTTTTGTCATGTTTGGTTTTTAACAATGTCAATGTCTTTCTATTCCAAAAATGTCATCAGGATTACACTTAAATGGAACAATTGGGAGTGGAGGATTTTAATCAGAAAAAACTGGAGATTTTTTCTCCTTTTTTCAACTGTTGGCGGGGTTTCATTCCATTACCTTTGGGTTGGGAGGCCGACACATTCTCTCTGGACTACCGAGTTCCCAACGGATACAACCCACCCCAGTCATTACACTGTGTATAGAGTGACTACGGCAAACCTATAATATCAACGGATACTGTCCACCCCAGTCATTACATTGTGTATAGAGTGACTACGGCAAATCTATAATATCAACAGATACTGTCCACCCCAGTCATTACATTGTGTATAGAGTGACTACGGCAAATCTATAATATCAACAGATACTGTCCACCCCAGTCATTACATCGTGTATAGAGTGACTACGGCAAATCCATAATATCAAACAAATGCTCTAAATAACAGGCCAACTTACATGATGTTTTCGCTGGTTTCGCTGTTACCACTGCCACCATGTTAATGGACTGCTAAAGGCAATGTACAATGTTCACCTGTTTGCGTTCAACGTTTTAAAGGAAGACTGACACAGGTACAATGACATGTTAACCTGTTGACGGCCATTTGGTACATGGTCCAATTCCCATGGTGGCCAGGATTATTTTCTGTCTATTCCTTGTATTTGTTTCGTCTTTATTCTATGAGGCTTTCATACTATCTTATGTCAGTACCTTTACTTCAATTCATCTAAGGCAACCACTCTGGTTCATCATCATAATAGTCGGGAAAGTGTGCAAACTCTTTTTATCCTACCCCACCTCTCTCCTTTTCCCCCTAGACACATAGGGGGGAAGGTGAGGAAACTGGGGTGAAGGGGAGTAATGGGGGAGACCCACCCTTATTTTCATTCACATTTTACAAAATTTGGCGAAAATTAAGACACCGTAGCAACCAATGTCCAGGCAGTGGACAGGTAAGCACCTGTACGGGGAGTAGATGATCCCGCCCTCCACGAGGCTCCTGCTGCCTTGCAGGCGGGTCTTGGCCGACCAAAGGCTAAGGGAGTTAACCCTGACAGAAAGCTATCTGCTGCCTTGCAGACTGGTCTTGAATAACTAAAAGGCTAAGGGAGTTAACTCCTGACAGAAAATAACAAGGCCTGGTAGGGGCCTCAAGGTGACAGTCCCACCTTCTACCTAGGGTACGGTGGGCTAATCCTTTGCTTATCCAAAACCAAAGCGATTCAGAGAAATAAATGCAATATAACCGGCTTGATCTTTCGAAGACGAACTTGGAAACGAAAACGGATTGTGATTTTTGGAACATGGAATGTTAGGGCAATAAATGGAAAAGAGTTAGAATTAGTTGAAGAAATGGAAAAAAAGTAGATGTTTTGGCCATTAAAGAAACAAAGAAAAAAGGACAAGGAATAGAAAATGTAGGACCAAATCATATTTTAATCTTCTCATGAGTAGATGTCAAAGATAGAGCTAGAGCAGGAGTAGGTCTTCTAGTGCATACAAGGCATGAAAAGCTCCTAGAAAGTTGGAAATTTATAAGCCCACGGCTATTAGAGGTAAATATTAAACCAAAAGGACGAAAAATTAAATTATTAATAGCTTATGGACCAAACGAAGACGCAACTAAAAAAGAAAAAGATATCTTCGAAAACGATTTACAAATAGCTGTAGAGAATCTTAAACACAAACAGGAACTAATGCTTTTAGGAGATTTAAACGCTAGAGTAGGCAACAATGTAGAAACATCAGGAGGAGTAATAGGTAAAGAAGGAGAGACAACAACTTCTCCAAATGGAGACAGATTAATAGATTCTTGCCTAAAGAATAACATGAAAATAGCCAACACCTTTTTTCCTCATAAAGATATCCACAAATATACAAGAGTAAATGAAGACAGGTGTGAAAAGTCAATGATAGACTACATAATAGTTAGCAACTCCCTTTTACAGTACATTGGATGCAAGAGTAAACAGAGGAGCAGAAATATTTAGTGATCATTACTTAGTGATTGCCACAATGAAATTACTGACTGAAGAAAACAAACAGAAAAGGAAAGAGAAGAAAACTACTAAACTCAAAATAGAGGAACAAAATACACCAGTAGTAAAACAAGTATACCAATCTAGGATAAAAAGATTTATCAGTGAAAGACAGATGGATCTGAATGATAGCACTATAGAATAAAAGTGGCATATGTATAAAGAAACACTCCTCAGTTGTACTGAAGAGGGCTGTGGTAGGAAACAAATTAAAGGAGATAGGAAAAGAACAGCATGAATGAGAATGTCAAGACTAAGATCAAAGAAAAGAAGGATACCTGGAAAAAATACTTGCAAACAAAGAGACCAGAGGAAAGGATAGATTACGTGAATAAAAGAACTATCGCCGAAGAGACTTCAAGAAAGCTATCAAGGAAATCAAAAGCTGTTCTGAGGTGGGGGGGGGGGGGGGGGGGGGGCAATGAAGAGCATGAGAAAGATCAAAACATGCCCAATACGACAAATTAAGAACGTCAAAGGAGAAATAATGAAAGGAGACAGCGTAATCATGGAAACATGGAGAAAGCATTTCCACCAATTACATAATCCCTTCAGAACGTATGAAACAAGGAGTAAAGATCAGTTAGTAACAGTAACAACTGATCCAGAGGAGACTGCTGAAGATGTAGATATAAGAGCTATAACAGCTATAAGAAAAGTGAATTTAGGAAAAGCCCAAGAGCAGATCAAGTTTATCCAGAAATGATTAAAGACCAAGGGAGAGAGGCAGACAAACTACTACATGCAATATGCCAACAAGTCCAAACAGGTGCCAGACGACTAGAAAAAGGGAACGGTAGTACCAATACATAAGAAAGGATCAACTATAGAGGGATATTACTACTTAGCATTCCAGGAAAATTATATGCCAGGATACTGGAAATGAGACTAAGGAAAAGAGTAGAGGATCAGATTGAAGAGCATCAGAGTGGATTTAGACCAGGAAGAAGTGGACAAGACCACATATTTACAATTAGACAAATGATAGAAAAAAACCTTGAGGGAAACATTGACTTGCAATTGTGTTATGTTGACTTAGAAAAGGCGGTTGACACTGTGAGGAGGGACGAACTATGACATTCCTTAAAAGAACACAATGTAGAGCAAAATTTAATAGAAGCCATTTAAAGTTTTTACAATAAACCAACATGTGCAGTGAGAGTAGCTGGAAACATATCTGCAGAATTTGATGTAGATGTAAGAGTAAGGCAGGGTTGTATCCTAAGTCCTCTTTTGTTTATCACATTTAGGGATTCAGTCGCAAAGGCATCCTCAAAAATGAAGAAAGTTAATGTAGGTATGTGGAAGCTCAAACCAGTAAAAATGAATCAATGCTTTCATTTGCCGATGATTAAGTTCTGTTTGAAAATCAAAAAGTGACCTTCAGTCGAATATCAACATTATGAACAATGAACTAAATAAAAGAGGAATGAGAGTAAATGTAAAGAAAACCAAAACAATGCTAGTAACTAGAGAAGCTAAAACACAAAATCTTAAATTGGGAAGGGAGAATTTAGAACAAGTTCAAAGCTACTTTTACCTAGGAGCCATGATTAACTCAGATGGAATACTAAGAGAAGAAATCAGACAGAGAATCAAAAGGCAAGAGCAATATATAACTATCTAAGGAAAGGCATTTGTAGGTAAGCAAGAATTGTCAACAAAAACTAAAATAGCAGTATACAATATAGTTTACTGTCCTACTCTCCTCTATGGCAGCAAAACCTGGACCTTAGACAGTAGAGAATACACTAAAGTTCAGGCAGCTGGAATGAAATATCTAAGAAGAGTAGTAGTGAAAACTAAAAGAGACAAAATCAGAAATCCAACAATAAGAGATCAAACCAAAGCAGATGACATAAAAACTAAGATAGAAACAAATCAATTGAGATGGTTTGGGCATGTAAACAGGGTGACTGACAATAGAATACCTAAATCAGTATACAGTGCTAAAACCCAAGGTAGAAGACCAAAGGCAGACCTTCGAGAAAGTGGGAAGAAGATATAAAAGAGGCATTAAAGCACAGAAAATGCCAGGACAGGGCATCCTGAAGAAAGATCATCTCGGGCATTTGAACCCATACACCGAAAGGTAAAATGGGAAAGGATAAAGAAAGAAAGAAAGAAAGCAACCAATGTTTGTATTTCTGGCTTTTCCTAAACAATTACGTCACACGGACTTGTCTTTTTAGACAGCTTCACCAACGACAGATCTATGTAATATCATAGCGTCTGACCGTTGTAAGTGAAAATGAAATAACTCAAGTAAGTTAAGATATATCTCTATATTTTCTAGTTTCTCACTTTAGTTCTTTCAAGTTCTTCAAGGCCTTAAGACCCACATTTTATCCCGATTTTTATAACGTGAATCAGAGCAGGTGACAATAATCACCTCCTGGCCAGGACGCTAGTCGGACGCAGGTTTTTACTCCCAAGCTAGTGCTTGTACCCATTTGCACCTGTGCAGAATGGGAGAACATGCGTGTTAAGTGTCTTTCCCAAGGAACACAATGTCGGACCAGGTTTTGTTAAGATTTGAACTCGGGACCTCATGATTCTCAGTCCAGGAGCCTGACCGCTCGGCCACCGATGCTACTCACCTTCTAAATAGCATGCCAACATATTGACAGCAGTTAGAGACTCTACAAAGACGGAAGTGTTACCTTTATCACGTTCTTCTCTCCAAAAACTTCTTCAGACAGTGGCATGGGAAGGAACGGCAGGTCAACGCTGTAGCCAGTGCAGTAGATGATCTGGTCAAACTCTTGTGAGACGCCGTTGACGAAATGCACTGTGTTGCCCTCCATGTACTGTTCCGAGTTCCTGCTGTTTAAGACTATATATATTCCTTCCTCTCCCCCCCCACCCGCTATATAGTCCAGCAAGAGAGAGACGCAGACGAGACGAGAGAGCACAGAGAGACAGCAGCCATTTTCTCTCGCTTCAATCATCGACAGTAGTTGGAACTCTTCGATCTGTTTGGACAGAGAGAGAGAGAGAGAGAGCCGTATCGACGGTGGCCTCGAGAGAGATACAAACGTTCAGACACAAACAACAGATTGATTTGAGAGAGAGAGATTGGACAGATAATCAGACTTGACATTGGTAGACAGACAGAGAGACAGACAGACAGACAGAGAGAGAGAGAGATCAGAGAGAAGGATCTGTGTCAGAGACACAGAGACAGAAAGTTCATAACAGTGCAAATGTGCGGCTAATCTTGCCTTAAATGACTAGATCTAGGAAATGTGTCCACGTAACCTTTTAATAGTACTGCGAGCCTAAACACTTCTCATGAAAATATCAGCCATCAGATGAATGCTACTGCTTTCAATTTCCTTTGATTCAGTTTGTTCCATAGCCTTACTTTGCTTGAGTCACCAAGTTAGGTGATCAATTCATGTTTGAAGATGGGATTATGTGACACAGCTTGACAAACTGGTCTGGATGAACTTATTGTCAGTTGAAATTAATCTTTGATATACATTTGGCAATATATTACCATCAAAGACATATTATTACAGGAGTATCCATCATGCTCTCCCATTGGCAAATTTAACAAAAATATATTTAGTGAACAATACAATTGCTTGCATAAATTTAGACAGCCAATCTAGTGGTATGGTATTAGTTCTTTTTTTCTTCTTGATACATTGTAAAATACTTTTATTTTATCTTTCCTTTCTATTGTTTCTTAGTAAGTTTTTGAGCGTTGGTATTATCTAAAATTTTTGGGGGTTTTTGGAACCAATAATTGCCTCAACCAACTAAATTAATTTTACTTCTAATCTAGATCTATATACTTTCTTCTCTACTTGTAAGTTCCAATTTTGCACGGTTATGTCTGTGGAATGAAAAGAATTGAAATTGCCAATGAATGCAATCTAAATTGGTTCGAACATTGCCAATGCCAACTTCACAGAGTCAACTCGTTGTGAAGTTTGGCGTCATAACATTAACGGTAAAGAAATCTAACTTTTTTGGCTAAGGAAATGGGACAACATCTCAGAGACAGGCCTTGGATAAGATTTTTTTTGTGCACTGCAAAGAAAAATGTACATTAAGGAAGCATTGTACTCACGAGCATGTTTTAGATATACGACAAATCATTTCTTTATGTTAGATTAAATTTTATTAGCTCATTCGGACAAGATGATACTGCTTGTGAGGAGGAAATGGAATCGAGAGTTAAAGCAATCATTTATTCCTTCTTGCCTTTCCTCCTCCTTTTCCCAACCCTCACCCTCTCTCTCCCTCTCTCTCACTCTCTCTCCTTCTGTCTGTCTGTATGTCTGTCTGTTTCTTCGGTCTGTCTTCTCTCTCTCTCTCTCTCTCTATCTCTCTTTCCTTCTCTTTCTCTCTCTCTCTCTCTTCTCTCTCTCTCTCTCTCTCTCTCTCTCTCTCTCTCTTTCTCTGTCTCATGTCCTGTCTGTCGTCTGTTTCGTCTAATGCACTCTGTATGCTGTCTATCTTACTTTCTGCAGAGTTCACTTCTATCGCCTCACCGACTGGCTTAATGGATTACACTAAAGAAAAATAACGACAAGCAAATGTATAATCTGCGCTTTAAAAAAAAGAAGAGAAAACGAAACAGGACAACCCACGCGTAATGTCTCAGATATAGCCGTTGATATACCTGGATTTCCATTGGACCCATATCCATCACCTACTCTCTCTGCGCTCATTGACCGCCTGACGACAAGAACTAAAGCATCAGCAGGACACGGCTGTGTCCAGAAAACGGTACGTTAGACAGTGAGTGAATGGAAGAAACCATTCATTGCTACTGCTAGTCAGAACTGCCCTTTTCCCTTGACTTTTGTTAGAGAGTCCCTTTGAAAAGGGCTGTCTGGAAGGAAGTATGGAACTGATGTTATTCAGCCCTTTAAGTGGGCTTCGTTTTTCACGGATCTTCAGGGTTTTGCATTTGTTTAATAAAGACAGAACAAGCCAAGTGTGAAGAAGTTTCATCAGACAACAAACGAGAAAACTCATGATTTTGAACTAAGGTCGTGAGAACATGGCAATGCGTCAGCTGTTTGTGTAATGAAAATGCGTGTCATTGTGTGAAAGAAATGAAACAGATTGATACAAAACAAACAAAACAAAAAGAATTAAAGAAAGAATGAAGGTTCAGATCTAGAGAGAAAGAAAATATGAAAATAAGAGAGAGAAAAGATGAGAAGAAGATAGGAGAAAGAGAGAGAAAAAAGAAAAAAGCGGGGAAGAACTATAAGACTAGATAGATCTCACGGGTCTAGAAAGAAACGATAGAGAACGAATGAAATAGAGAGAGAGAGTCTAACCGCTCGGAGAGACACCACACACACGTTGGAGAGACATCAGAGACATACAGACAGACAGACACACACACACAGTTTAGAATAAGATACAGATGAGAAATGGAGAGAAGTCAAGGAATTAGAGAGAGAGAGAGAGAGTTCCCCTTCCACCTTCCGGTATGGGGAGAGATGCACCGAGATGATCTTCTTCCGAGAGAGAGTCCGAACATTTCTGAGAGAGAGAAAAGTTAAATTTTTTACTAATGCCTCAGAGATAGAGAGAGACAGACAGACAGACAGACAGACAGTTTGACAGACAGACAGACAGACAGACAGACACGACTGACAGACAGACATAGCTATTCTATTGTCAGACATAGACAGACGGACAGACAGGCAGAGTTGATTTACAGAGAAATCTTAGTTTTTATTCCAGAGAGAGAGAGAGAGATAGAGAGAGAGATTAGTCTTATTGCTTTTCTTTCTTTAGTTTTCCAGAGATCTTCTTAGATATTTCCAGAGAGAGAGAGAGAGAGATTTCTGAAAGAGAGAGAGATAGAGAAAGAGAGACGTTAGAGGAGAGTAGACAATAAATCAAGTTGAGAGACATTCTCCCCTCGAGAGAGATAACGTAGAGAGAACAGAGAGAGAGAGAATAGAGAACGAGGTTGAGAGAGAGAGGAGAGAGACAGTAAGACAGACAGACAACAGACTGGTCCTTCAAACAGACAGAAGGAGACAGACAGACAGAGAAAGAAATTGTTACAGAAACACGAACGTAGAGAAACGAGAAAATACCACCTGAGAAATGAGCTCCTGTTACAGAACAGATGACATTCAGTGGAGAAAGCCAGAGAAGAGAGAGGACCGAGGCTTCCATCTTCAACTTCAAGAATTTTCCGGATTGCGTCGTGGACAGAAAGAGAGAACCTTGTATGAAACAGAACTGAGATAGATAGATAGATAGATAGATGCACCATAACGTCTGCACATACTGAGAGAATCGCAGAATCCCAGAGTGAAGAACATGCATGTAGGTATGTGGATGCTCAGACCAGGAAGAAGTGATCAATGCTTTCATTTGCACGATGATTTAGTTCTGCTTGGACAACGCAGTAGAACATGATCCTTGAGTCGAGTATCAACATTATGAACATTGAACTACCTAGAAGAGGAATGAGAGTAAATGCAAAGAAAACCAAAACAATGCTAGTGACTAGGAAGCTAAAACACACAATCTTAAAATGGGCAGGCAGAATTTAGAACAAGTTCAAAGCTACACTTACCTACGAGTAGTGATGAATTCAGAGAGAAAACTAAGAGAAATCAGCCAGAGAATCCAAAAGGCAATGACATTATATAGTCATCTAGGAAAGGCATTTATAGATAAACAAAAATTGTCACCAAAAACCAAAAGGGCAGTATACAACGCAGTTGATTGTCCTACTCTCCTTTATGGCAGTAAAACCTGGACCTAAGACAGTAGGGAATACAGTAGAGTACAGGCAGCTGAAATGAATCAAGCTAGTTAGTTACCAGTACTTAGATAGTAGAAAGATCTAAAATCTAGATCTATGTCTATCTCCAGGATCAGAAACTAAAATAGAGAGAGAGAGAGAGAGAGAGAGAGAGAGAGAGAGAGAGAGAGAGAGAGACAGACAGAGAGAGAGACAGAGACAGAGAGAGAGGAGAGAGAGAGAGAAACAGACAGACAGACAGACAGACAGACAGACAGACAGACAGACAGGCAGAGACAGAGACGGAGACAGACTTTAAAGACAGACTAGACAGACAGAGAGAGAGAGAGACAGAGAGAGGGAGGGAGGGAGGGAGGGAGATCATTGAGAGAGAAAGGTAGATCAGACGATATCCACAAGAGAAAAGATTCAGAGAAGAATGAAGAAGACCTGAAACAGAGATAGACAGAGGAAGACAAAGAGAGAGAGATTGAAGACAGGAAAGAATAAAGACTAGACTGATCTCAGAGAGAGAGAGAGGAGAGAGAGAGAGAGAGAGAGAGAGAGAGAGAGAGAGGGTAGAGAGAGAGAGAGAGAGATAGACAGACAGACAGAGAGAAGAGAGAGACAGAGAGACAGACAGAGAGACAGCAGACACAGACAGATAGGATAGAGACAGAGGGGAGGAGAGGATAGAGATGATACATAGATAGATAGGAAGTGAGAGGAATAGAAGGTGAGAGAGTTTTCATTGGACAGATTTACATGTATGATATTTTACAAGATATCTCGTTTGTTAATGATATGCGGGTTTTTTTTTTCCATTTCAGCCTCCAGGTCCTTTGAATTTGAATCAACGATGGAATTGGGAAGGAAATGCTCTGTCTTTGGGTGCTCATATGGCTATGAGAGTCAAGATCCAAACGAGAAAGTGTCCAATATACACGTTTCCAGATGATGAAGACGAATGTAAGCAGTGGATTGTTTGCTTGCCAAACAAAATACGTAAAGTTTCAAAGTTCATGGGCATATGTGCACTTCACTGGCCAGTTGATACTCTTTTGGTACGTAAGAGGAGAGGGAGATATCCCAGACCTGCTGTCCCACCATCTGTCTTTCCAAATGTTCCAGCTTCATGTGTTCCATCACACACTTCATGCAAGCCCAGACCAACGAACAAGACCCTCAGCAGTGTCAGAAACCCTGATATTGACGAAATGAAATCTTTCAAAGAACAAGATAGTTTTAAAAGTGATTTATTTCAAGTTTGTTTCATGGATAATTTTCCCATATTGGATTTTTGTCATTTAATGAAGGAAGTTGTGTCTTACTAAGCAAAGACAGAACTGGTTCCATCCATTCATTTTCTTTGTATTTATCAAAGCATACACCAGACACTTTCTCTGGCTGTATCACTCTGTCTCATGAAGCCTATTATGGTATAAAAAGAGTGTTCCATCCTTCCCTTCCAAATTTATATAAAATATTGGAGCCAGCTGGAGGAACTGATAATTCATAAGATTTCACTGTAAAATCATTATTCTGTTGACAAGGAAGATTTAAAGTTCAAGTTTCTTGGTGAAGCTATTCAAAAATATAACAGCCCTAAGAATAGCCGTATTTATTCAATTGAGGATTTCACTATGTCTTTTTCCTGGTATTCAAAATCCAAGAGCCATGAGACAGCATTTACAGTTACCTTCATTGTCAACGTTACGGAAGATCACAAGTGTTGCTAAAAACCTTGATGACGTTTCTTTGTTTAAATCTATTTTTAATAAGTTAGATGAGAGAAAGCGATCGTGGCTGTATTCTCATCATTGATGAAGTGTATGTTAAGGCATCGCTAACGTATAGAGGTGGGAGTGTCTTTGGCTATTCACAAGATGTTCCAGGAAAGCTGGCAACATTTCTTTGCGTCATGGTTAAATGTTTTTTGGATCAAAGTCTTGTTGAAAAAATTCATTCTATGTCATGCACTTACATCTGATTTTCAATTCACTGCTGTGTGTGACATCATTTCATTTCTTGGAGAATGTGATGCTCAAGTTGTTGCATTAGTGTGTGACAACAACATCTCGTCAACCAGCGTTTTTCAACCTTTAGAGAAACACATCACCAGACCCAGCCTGTCCATGGATTTTCCAACAGCCCTTGCAGTTCCTACACGGCCTCTATTTTTAATTTTTGATTCAGTGCATATTTTGAAAAAACTCATCCGTAACAGCTGGATTACAGAAAAGTCTCAGAGGATTTGTTTCCACCAAGAAGGATCAGTTAAGACAGCTCAGTGGTCAGATTTAACACAACTCTACCAACACATGAGTCAACCCTGCTGTTAAAACTGTCCTCTCTCACTAAATCTGCTGTTTATCACAACAACATAGAAAAGCAAAAGTTTCTTTGGCCTTACAGACCTTTTCTGAAAAGACCAGTGCTGTCCTCAAGACTTCAGCTATAAGCACTATGTCATGTCATCAGACAGCTGCTTTCATAGATGAAGTTCTCCGTCTGTGGAAGGTTTTCAATTGTAAATCACCACTCCAATGCATCCAAGCGAGACCCCGATAGAGCTGCAGTGGATTCAACAATGCAAGGTGCTCACCAAATTGAAACCCTTCTTGCTTGGGCAGAGAGGCAAAAGATATGGAGCCGAGCAGCAATCCACGCAAAGTGCACTCTCACGTGTGATACAGCAAAGGCATAAACAGTGGACATTTTGTCTTGTAGCCTTAAGTCAACATCTTTTGCAGACAGACGCACCGTACGCACGTCAATATGTACCGCTGGGATTTTTTCAACAGGATGATATTGAACGTCATTTTGCACATTTTAGAATGTCTGCAGGGAACAACTTCTACATAAGTGCACAAGACATTGTTAATACACATGCCATTAATAAGACCAAATTAATGCTTGAATGTGAAACAGAGGATATTGATCACAAAAATGCTCGTCATGCTTATGACTTTTTTCAGAAGCCTTTGACAGACTCTGAACTTCTTTTTATTGATGATTTGCCAGACAAACTAGAAGAAATATTCAAAGATGAAAAGATGCCCATGCTTTATGTCGGTGGATATATTTGCCAGAAACATCCTGAAAATCCTAGGTTTCAAGGAGACCCTACAATGTTTCCAGATTATTTTTCATCCTACACTGATGATCACAATAGACGAGGATTACAATTCCGATGTAAAGGATTATTCTATCTTCTTTGTTTGATCTTCTTGTTTTTCAATAACAACAGTAACAGCCATGAACAGAGCTGTAGAAAGAGACTTATTAAAATATTCCTTGACTTCCCTGTCATGTTCCATTTAGATATTGTAGCAAGAATTGTCAATATCATGCTGAAAAGATGTTGCATCCAGCATACGTGTCATGAAAATGCAATAACAAGAAAAAGGAAAGTGGTCAAGTTATCATCTCAGCCCCAGAGATTTTGTTCAGTCTCATTACTCCATTTATAAAGAACTGTCAAACCAAGTTATTCTTAGGACTGTCAACTCGGTTATTCTTAGGACTGTCAAACTCAATTAAATATTTATTCACATCATTGGAAGACTGTCAAAATAATTTGTTATCTTCTTAGGACTGTCAACCAAGTTATTTCTGAGGATTGTAATGCAGAGAAATATTGCTGTTTGGAAAGTGGTTTCGTGAGAAACACTGGTAAGACTAAATTAAGTTCAGGAAATGTCAAGTTTTGTGTCAAATTATTCTTAGGAGACTTTGAAAGAACTCTCTTATTCTTAGACTCTCAAACCAAGTTATTCTTTGACTGTCAACCAAGTTAGTTCTCTGATGTCAAATTAAGTCCATTCTTAGGACTGAAAAAGAAGTTAGCCTAGATCCCAAATTATGTCCAGAGAGAGGACTGAAAGAAGAGTTCTCTAGGAGTTATCTCAACTAAAGTTATTCTTAGGTCTCTCTCTACTCCAGTCAACCTCTGTCTCTCTAAGGACTGTCTCTCCAAGAGAATTAGAGGGAATCAATTAATTATTCAATGTCAAAAAATTCCTAATCTTCACTGTGTCTTCTCAACGAACAAACACTCGAGGGAAAGGTCAGACTTCTCTCTCTCTCTCAAGCTCTCTGACGAAAGTCTCTTGTAAGCGTCCAAGAAACTCTCTCTGGTGTCTCTCTCTCTCTCTCTCGGGGTCTCTCTCTCTTGGTCTCTCAGGTACTCTCTCTCTCTCTCACTCTCTCTCTCTCTCTCTCTCTCTCTCTCTGTCTGTCTGTCTGTCTGTCTGTCTGTCTGTCTGTCTCTCTCTCTCTCTCTCTCTCTCTCTCTCTCTCTCTCTGTCTCTCTCTCTGTGTCTCTCTCTCTCTCTATCTTTCTCTCTGTTAATCTCTCTCTCTCTGCTTTAATCTCTCTCTCTCTCTCTCTCTCTCTCTCTCTCTGAGGTCTCTCTCTCTCTCTCTAGACGAATTTAGTCATTTCTGCAGCCATCTCGGAATAAACAATAACTCTCATATAAATGGGAGGGAGAGTCTCTGTCTTCTAAATGTACTGTCTGTCTGTCTGTCTCTCTCTCTCTCTCTCTCTCAACTCTCTTTCTCTTTAATCTCTCTAATCTCTCTCTCTCTCTTTCTGTCACTTTAATACAACTCTCAACAAAGATTGTCATTGGTAGAACTCTCTCACTCCCACCCCTTCAGCCTTCTGTCTCTCTCTCTCTGTCTCTGTCTCTCTCTCTCTCTCTCTCTCTCTCTCTCTCTCTCCAAACCTCTCGAAGCACTCTCTCAAATCTCTCTCTCTCCCAACAACTTCAACATCTCTCTCTCTCTCCTTCTCTCTCCCAAAATCTCTTTTTCTCTCTCTCTCTCAAATAAACCCACTCTCTCTCTCCCTTCCCCTCTGCTCTCTAATCAACCTAAGTCCCCTCATCCTCCCTCCACCTCCCTCCCTCCCTCCCTCAAATCTCTCTTTCTCTTTCTCTTTTTTCTCTCTCTTCTCTCTCTCTCTTTCTCTCTCTCTCTCTTCAAATCTCTCTAACCTCTCTCTCAAATCTCTCTCGATCCTCTCTCTCAACTCTCTCTCTCTCTCTCTCTCTAAACTCTCTCATCTCTGTGTCTCCCAATAATAAAACAACTAAAGAACACACACAAATCTCTCTCCGATAAATTCCTAAACCACTAAGCAAAACACAATCCTCTCTCTGTGTCTAACTCTAACAACGTTCTCTCTCTCTGAAACATCTCTCTTGCTCTCTCTCTCTCTCTCTCGAATAGGCAACTCTCTCAAGCAAGAAGAAGAATGATAATCTCTAATAAGACTCTCTCTCTCTCTCTCTCTCTCTCTCTCTATAATAATAATAATAATAATAATCTGTCTCAATAATGTCTGTCTGTCTGTCTGTCTGTCTGTCTGTCTGTCTGTCCTGTCCTGTCTAATCTGTCTCTCTCTCTCTAATAATCTCTAATGATAATCTCTCTATTAATAATAATAACTCTAATAATAACTCTAATCAAAATCTCTCTCTTTGTCCAGGCAGTAATGTCTCTCTCTGCGTCTGTATGTATTTCATGATACACACACAGACACATAATAATGATCAAACACACTCAAAACCATTGGATGACTTAATGTGAAAGTGAACCTCATGAAATAATCCTTTTCCCTAAACGTCCACAAACCACCGACGTCGTTAGACTTTTCCAAGATAGCCACTTCAAAGCCATTGTCCTTGATAACATTTGGCAACAAGTCGGAGATGCCCCGCCCCGATGACAATAATCTTTCTCTATCACATTCGCCATGGTGATGCTCTTACAGTCTGTTCAGCACGGTTTACCTGTCACAGGTAAAATAATAATAATGAAAAAAACCATCATCAACATAGTCTTTTTGTTGTTGTTGTTGTTGTTGTTGTTGTTGTTGTTGTAGTTGTAGTATGTACTATTACTACTACTACTACTACTACTACTACCTTTTACAAAATTACAAAACATTTTCAACAGAAAATCCAGACATTCATTAATACCTGTCTGATTTTTACTTTAAAGATCAGATAACCAGAAAAGCTAAGGAATGAAGACCTTTGGCAGCGAGCAGGACAGGAGCCTACTACAGATCCTGTAGAGAAAGTTGGTTTCGATTGGACAAACCCTCAGTCCTATTACTACTACTGTACATCATTTATGCACTACTACAAATCATTCTACTACGTTTCGTACTAACACTCTGACAAAATACTCTGCTACATTCACACCTGAGTCAATACTTTCCTACTTGTGAAAAAAAATGACCTGTACTGCTTGCCTTAGTGTCGTTATGATTACCAGCTCACAACTCCTACTACTACACTACTAATACATTCGCATTAATTGTTACATATATAACTAGATCTAGACATCAAGTCTTATGTTTGTAGATTTTCATACATTCTTGATGAATTTGGTTGCAATGGCCACACACAGAAAAAGGTGGAGGAAGTTCTAGAGTGAGGTTTACCTTTCACACGTCGAAATTATGATTAGTCACCATTTTACTATTATTGCTTTTGATTAGTCACCATTTTACTATTATTGCTTTTGATTAGTCATCATTTTACTATTATTGCTTTTGATTAGTCACCATTTTACTATTATTGCTTTTGATTAGTCACCATTTTACTATTATTGCTTTGATTAGTCACCATTTTTACTATTATTGCTTTGATTAATCACCATTTTACTATTATTGCTTTTGATTAGTCATCATTTTACTATTATTGCTTTTGATTAGTCACCATTTTACTATTATTGCTTTTGATTAGTCACCATTTTACTATTATTGCTTTTGACTAGTCACCATTTTACTATTATTGCTTTTGTCTAGTCACCATTTTACTATTATTGCTTTTGACTAGTCACCATTTTACTAATGCTTTTGACTCACCATTTTACTATAATTGCTTTTGATTAGTCATCATTTTACTACTACTAGTCATCATTTTACTATTATTGCTTTTGACTAGTCACCATTTACTATAATTGCTTTTGACTAGTCATCATTTTACTATTATTACTTTTGATTAGTCACCATTTTACTATTATTGTTTTTGACTAGTCACCATTTTACTATAATTGCTTTTTTGATTAGTAAGCAAAATGAATATATCAAAGATGATTGTTTGTTAGTAAGTCTAAGAGTTAGTGAGCATGGCTCTCATTGCAATGAATACTTCTAATGTATGTAAACTTGATAAAGATCATTGTGTAAAATAACTGACTGACGGAATCACTGATGAATGTACTAGTCTTATATCGGGTACACACAACAAAAAAACACAACGGAACCCAAAGAAATAATTTAATAAAACAATTGCCCTGATATGATAATAAAATCGTGGGCTGAAACACTGAGAATTGAAATTTTGTGTGTCAAAACTTGACATTAGAGACATGATATTAAGGAATTGATCAACTTTCAAATTAACATTATAGTTTCGGAAGTCAACAGTAGTAAACTCGTCAAAAGAGAACACAATGACTCGACGAAAGCATTTTTAATGAAAAAACAACGGCACTTTTTGCTACAGATACAAAATCAAGGAACTGGTTTGTTTACGTTATTTCTAATAATAATAACATGCTAAAAATGGCTATCATCATTTCTACGCAAACCAAGGGTGAGTCACGTTTTGAAGTGTTCAATAACATCTCTGCACATGTGATCAGAATAGATATTAAACTTAAAGTTAAAGCCAGTATTCTCATTACGCGACACTTAAAGGTCGTCAATTATTTGGGGATTCTATCTGTAGCAATGGTCCCAAAGTCATAGGGAAATAATTCACAAGGATGCGAATTGAGTGAATGAGATTCCCATGCATAAACGAGTCTGTCCTGGCATAAACACTAGCGCGAAAGACTGTGTTGCTCTACTGCCCACAGCATACCAATAACGATTCAACAACGGTTAGCGATCGTGAGGCTTAAAAGGCAAATTGATATTCCCGTCTTAGGAGCCATGATATCATAGCCTTGAAAATTCATCACCATTGATAACGAAGATTGAACACAATCATATAAGCAGCGGTGCCTTTAATTTAGTCGAGAGAAAAAAAATAGAAATGCGCAATATGGTGTTTTGGTGTTAATCTTCAAAATAACTCATAGATCTAGTTTGAATTTCACAGATCCAACAGTTGTGAAATTTGTATGCGAAATTCGTTTAAGTTAATCTCTATGTAAATAATTTTTTTAATATCAAAATCGGATTTCCTTTGCGAAATGTAGACAAACTTCCAATGGTTCCGTTGTTTTGTGGTCATTTGTTATTCATAACATATAATATTATATTAATTAACAACCTATTCGTTTCATTTCCCTCGACCGTCAAGTCGCATATATACAGCGCCGATGTGGAAAGTTTTATCACGCAACAAACTATAGATTAAAGGATGTTTCATACCCTTATTTTTTTAATTATTCACTTATTGAGTCTTCATAAATTGTAGACCTAAATGGATCTAAAATACCAATCCATTGATTTTATGACCGGAGTTGACTTTTGGACTCTTAGGTCAACTTGTCTGTAATGGTGACCTAGAAATTTAATATACACCTTCGAAGATTTAAGTTGCTTGCAGCTGAAATACACCTCTAGAATTTAGAGAAAAAAATAGATCTTTTAATTCGAAGAATCGTGTTTCAAATTACGTAGATAGTATGACGGATAAGACTGGGAACAGTCAAAAGGCAATACATGTAATCTAGAATCTAAACATACATTATACATTAAGTGATAGATTTGTCATTATTTTGCTTTCTCTATCACCAGTCGTAGATTTAGATAGATCCAGATCTAAATCAAAATGTACTAGGTCTTTATTTAGTGGAAGGACTTTCGTAATCGTGAACTACTACTACTACTACTACTACTATTACTACTACTCCTATTACTACTACTACTACTACTACTACTACTACTACTACTACTACTACTACTACTACTACTACTACTACTACTACTACTACTACTACTACTACTACTACTAGTACTAGAACTAGAAGTAGTAGAAGAAGAAGAAGAAGAAGAAGAACTACTACTACTACTACTACTACTACTACTACTACTACTACTACTACTACTACTACTACTACTACTACTACTACTACTACTAATAATAATAATAATAATAATAATAATAATGATAATAATAATAATAACAATAATAATAATAATGATAATAATAATAATAATAATAATAATAATAATAATAATAATAATAATAATAATAATAATAATAATAATAATAATAATAATAATAATAATATCATAATAATATTATTAATAATAATAATAATAATATTAATAATATTAATAATATTAATAATAATAATAATAATAATAATAATAATAATAATAATAATAATAATAATAATAATAACAACAACATAATAATAATAATAATAATAATAATAATAATAATAATAATAATAATAATAATAATAATAATAATAATAATAATAATAATAATAATAATAATAATAATAATGATAATAATAGTATTAATAATATTAATAATAATAATAATAATATTAATAATAATAATAATAATAATAATAATAATAATAATAATAATAATAATTATAATAATAATAACAACAACAAAATAATAATAATAATAATAATAATAATAATAATAATAATAATAATAATAATAATAATAATAATAATAATTATGATAATAATAATAATGATAATAATAATAATAATAATATAATGATAATAATAATAATAAAAATAATAATAATAATAGTAATTATTATAAATCATAATTTATATAGCGCCAATATCAATAACAATAAGAATATGCCCAAAGGCGCTGTGCAATGACAGTGTGATATGGGACATTATGATTCAAGCAGGGCGACATTGATAATAGATTACATACCTAGATAATAAAAGATCATTAAATTCTAATGATACAATCAAAAGCACAAAGACAAACTTAAGCTATAACAATCGTGCTTTCAACTTAGTGTATCGAATGCAGGGCGAAAAAATTATGTTTTCAACGATCTTTTGGAGTCGAGTAATTTTGAATTTCGTGTATAAGCGGACAGAGGGGCCTACATTGTCATAATAGGCCTATCTAGAAATTCCAGGCATAACAAGAACGAATCATGTGACCGGATTTGATCTCTAGCCAGACTTATTTTTTCTCTCTAGCAATTCTGTTTTGCACGCCGATTACAACATGCATTATCATAACTTTACAGATGGTATGTAGGTGTATCATTGTATCATTGATGTATCATTGTTATGTGACCTTTAAATGCCCCATGCATCTCAAAATAATCATGGAGTTTAAAAATGATTGAACGTATAGTAATCAATAAGAACAATGCACATTCATTCATCATACAAATACTTTAAATTATAGAGCTCCATATCAATAACATTTAAAAAAATATTTAATACTGTTTGCAGTCTTTGTTTTGAACAGTAAATTATTCCTTAATTTGACTGTTCGTATAATGAAAAAAGTATGTGTCACAGAAGTAGAACTTCCTGTAATATAAATCTTAAAATCTATCTCCCGGAGTAAAATTCTCATGATTTATATTCAATATTATCTATGTTATGAACAATTTTATACAATTGGATAAGATTCCTCAGTTTTCTTTTGTATTTTAGTGAGGGAATCGAAGAAATTTCAACCTTTCATCGTATGACATATCACCATGTTCAATTCTCTTAATAACCTTGTCGTTCGTCTTTGTCCTTTTCTAAAAAAATAGATCGCCGTTTAAATAAAGATCTCCAGATACAATTTCCATATATTCCAGTATACATAACGTATTCTAAACGCCTAGACATATGTCTAGGTCGTATTCCATCTCTATCGAACGTGAAAGTGTATCCGGTTAGAGGACCGATCTGTGAGTTTATAGCGTAGCTAGCCTAGCGGGTATTAATTATACGTTTCGATCGATTGCAAAGATTTAGTCCCGATTCAGATCCGATCTCGATTCGATTAGACCCGACCGTCTTAAGATGGCGTGTGTGATTGTTTTGGTTTTGCTAGTACACACTACGTCCCATCAAGGGCACGCGGATGCAAGCAAAAAGAAGCGCGATTGGGTGTGGTCGGATTGGGTGTAGAAATAAATAAATTTAAAGATGAAATTCTTTTAAAAGCAATAAAACAAGTCACTCGCGATCCATCTGCTTAATTGTGATACGCTGATTCCGAATATCATATTTATTTTACTTTACGATGAGATTAAAAGATAAATTGCTCAACCGGTATTAAAACGCTGCCTAATAATCCAACATCAAATGAATGCCGCTTGCTGTGCCGTGAAAGACTGACCGAACGATAAATATCTGGCAGTGCTTGATATTTTCATCTCAAGTCGGCATGAAGATAATCTGGCTTGGTTTTTTGCTATTACACGATCTGTTTTCCTTTATTACATGATACAATTCTACGTTAGAAGTCTTTAGAGGATCGTTACATTATCGTCACTAGATTTTCAGATCAAACAATGCAATCTATCGAGACGTGTACTAGGGACTTTTAGATCTGTGATAGTTTATAACCTTGCTAGCATTAGAGAACCGATCTGCGATAGTTTATAACCTTGCTAGCATTAAAGAACCGATCTGTGATAGTTTATAGCCTTGCTAGCATTAAAGAACCGATCTGTGATAGTTTATAGCCTTGCTAGCATTAGAGAACCGATCTGGGATAGTTTATAGCCTTGCTAGCATTAAAGAACCGATCTGTGATAGTTTATAGCCTTGCTAGCATTAGAGAACCGATCTGGGATAGTTTATAGCTTTGCTAGCATTAGAGAACCGATCTGTGATAGTTTATAGCCTTGCTAGCATTAGAGAACCGATCTGGAATAGTTTATAGCCTTGCTAGCATTAGAGAACCGATCTGTGATAGTTTATACCTTGCTAGCATTAGAGAACCGATCTGCGATAGTTTATAACCTTGCTAGCATTAAAGAACCGATCTGTGATAGTTTATAGCCTGGCTAGCATTAGAGAACCGATCTGCGATAGTTTATAACCTTGCTAGCATTAGAGAACCGATCTGTGATAGTTTATAGCCTTGCTAGCATTAGAGAACCGATCTGCGGTAGTTTATAGGATAGTTAGGGTTAGAGAACCGATCTGCGATAGTTTATAGGATAGTTAGGGTTAGAGAACCGATCTGTAATAGTTTATAGGGTAGCTAGCATAAGAGAACCGATCTGTAATAGTTTATAGGGTAGCTAGCATAGAGAACCGATCTGTAATAGTTTATAGGGTAGCTATAGTTAGAGAACTGATCTGTGATAGTGTATAGGGTAACTAGCGTTAGAGAACTGATCTGTGATGGTGTATAGGGTAACTAGCGTTAGAGAACTGATCTGTGATAGTGTATAGGGTAACTAGCGTTAGAGAACTGATCTGTGATAGTTTATAGGGTAGCTAGCATAAGAGAACCGATCTGTGATAGTTTATAGCGTAGCTATAGTTAGAAAACCGATCTGTGATAGTTTATAGCGTAGCTATAGTTAGAAAACTGATCTGTAATAGTTTATAGGGTAGCTAACGTTAGAGAACTGATCTGTGATAGTTTATAGGGTTTAGCTAGCATAAGAGAACCGATCTGTGATAGTTTTATAGCGTAGCTAGCGTTAGAAAACCGATATGTAATAGTTTATAGCGTAGCTATAGTTAGAAAACCGAGATGTAATAGTTTATAGCGTAGCTAACGTTACAGAACTGATCTGTAATAGTTTATAGCGTAGCTAACGTTAGAGAACTGATCTGTAATAGTTTATAGGGTAGCTAGCGTTAGAGAACTGATCTGTGATAGTTTATAGCGTAGCTAGCGTTAGAGACCTGATCTGTAATAGTTTATAGGGTAGCTATAGTTAGAAAACCGATATGTAATAGTTTATAGCGT
This sequence comes from Doris montereyensis, assembly GCA_037039925.1. NCBI lineage: Eukaryota > Metazoa > Mollusca > Gastropoda > Nudibranchia > Dorididae > Doris > Doris montereyensis. Next base: position 99,622 of record JAXRKP010000662.1, on the reverse strand, counting down.
AGCTAGCGTTAGAGAACTGATTTGTGATAGTTTATAGGGTAGCTAGAGTTAGAGAACTGATTTGTGATAGTTTATAGGGTAACTAAGTTAGAGAACTGATCTGTGATAGTTTATAGGGTAACTAGCGTTAGAGAACTGATCTGTAATAATAGTTTATAGGGTAGCTAGCGTTAGAGAACTGATTTGTGATAGTTTATAGGGTAGCTAGCGTTAGAGAACTGATTTGTGATAGTTTATAGGGTAGCTAAGTTAGAGAACTGATTTGTGATAGTTTATAGGGTAGCTAACGTTAGAGAACTGATTTGTGATAGTTTATAGGGTAGTTAGCGTTAGAGAACTGATTTGTGATAGTTTATAGGGTAGCTAGCGTTAGAAGAACTGATTTGTGATAGTTTATAGGGTAGCTAACGTTAGAGAACTGATTTGTGATAGTTTATAGGGTAACTAGCGTTAGAGAACTGATCTGTGATAGTTTATAGGGTAGCTAGCGTTAGAGAACTGATTTGTGATAGTTTATAGGGTAGCTAGCGTTAGAGAACTGATTTGTGATAGTTTATAGGGTAGCTAGCGTTAGAGAACTGATTTGTGATAGTTTATAGAGGTAGCTAGCGTTAGAGAACTGGTCTGTGATCGTTTATAGGGTAACTAGCGTTAGAGAACTGATCTGGGATAGTTTATAGGGTAGCTAGCGTTAGAAAACTGATCTGGGATAGTTTATAGGGTAGCTAGCGTTGAAAGAACTGATCTGGGATAGTTTATAGGGTAGCTTAGCGTTAAAGAAGTGATCTGGGATGGTTTATAGCGTAGGTAGCGTTAGAGAACTGATCTGTGATCGTTTATTGCGTAACTAGAGTTAGAACAACTGATTACTGGGATAGTTTATAGCGTAGCTATAGTTAGAAAACCGACCTGTGATAGTTTATAGCGTGACTAGAGTTAGAAAACTGATCTGTGATAGTTTATAGCGTAGTTAGAGTTAAACTGATTTGTGATAGAAATCTTAGATCTCTTTATAGCTCTAGGTCTCTCTCTCTCTCTCTGATCTGTGATCTCTTCTCTCTCGTAACTAGGTTAGAGAATTCTCTCTCTCTCTCTCTGGGATCTCTTTATAGCTCTGACTAGAGTTAGAAAACTGATCTCTCTCTCTTTCTAGCTCTCTCTCTCTCTTAGAAAACTTTCTCTGTGATTCTTCTCTCTCTCTCTCTCTCTCTCTCTCTCTCTCTGATTTGTCTTTCTCTCTCTCTCTCTCTCTCTCTCTCTCTCTCTCTCTCTCTCTCTCTCTCTCTCTCTCTCTCTCTCTCTCCCTTTCTCTCTCTCTCTCTCTCTCTCTCTCTCTCTCTCTCTCTCTCTCTCTCTCTCTCTCTCTCTCTCTCTCCCTCTCTCTCTCTCTCTCTCTCTCTCTCTCTCTCTCTCTCTCTCTCTCTCTCTCTCTCTCTCTCTCTCTCTCTCTCTCTCTCTCTCTCTCTCTCTCTCTTTCTCTCTCTCTTCTCTCTCTCTCTCTCTCTCTCTCTCTCTCTCTCTTTCTCTCTCTCTCTCTCTCTCTCTCTCTCTTTCTCTCTCCCTTTCTCTCTCTCTCTCTCTCTCTCTCTCTCTCTCTTTCTCTCTCTCTTCTCTCTCTCTCTCTCTCTCTCTCTCTCTCTCTCTCTCTCTCTCTCTCTCTCTCTCTCTCTCTCTCTCTCTCTCTCTCTCTCTCTCTCTCTCTCTCTCTCTCTCTCTCTCTCTCTCTCTCTCTCTCTCTCTCTCTCTCTCTCTCTCTCTCTCTCTCTCTCTCTCTCTCTCTCTCTCTCTCTCTCCATCTAGATGTTTATCTTTATGTCTGCCTCTGTCTGTCTCAGTATATTTCCGTGACAGTCCACTGTCATTGTCATTGTCAGATGAACGGTATTGCATTTAAATGCACCATCTGTCTAATCCTCATATACTAGGAGAATCAATTACATGTTAATAATTGAATTGTTAATGGTAAAAAATAATGGTATATATATATATATATATGTTCTGATGATACAAGTACGCATACTATTGATGATGTTATTTCACATTGTAAGGAAGCTATACCAGACTGCCTCACAGTGAGGGATTTTGGAGGTCCAGCCTTGCCTCCTCTCCGTCGCGAAGGTCCACTGAGAGCTGGTGGACATTCGCGTGGAGGAAGTTCTTAATTTGGGGGAGAGGCGCGGGACGTGGCTTGTTTGTTACTTTCCGAAAATAGCTCGTATAATGAGTCGTGTCTGTCTGCACTTACGCCTCCTTGACACTGTTGATGGTGCAAATATGAATAAATCAAAAATCATTCTAGACGGTAAGGAAGTCATTGCCCGGACTGTCTCTCGATGAAGGATTCTGGAGGTCTAGACCCGCCTCCCCTTCGGCGCGGAGGTCCACTAAGGACTGGTGGACATTCGCGTTGGGGGGATCAAGGCCGTCTATATAGTCAGCCTTGGGGGATCTCAAGTTGAGGGAGGACGCGGGATGTGGCTTGCTTATTATTTCCCAAACAAGCTTTTCAATAATTGTCAGGACCATATGTGTGGATACACAGTGTGTAGTATGATGTCTGCCTGTACGTATGCCTCCTTGTTATTTATTAGCTCAGTCAACTATTCTCGTGATATACACGTAATTGCAACTGACATGTATTGACGCTTCCTTTTCTGATAAGTTATCACTTTAAATGTTTTTCCAAATGATAGACCTCGTACTAACAAAATGCCACTTAGTAAAGACCACGTGCAACATTTCGGATGGTGGGGCAGTGTATGACCTCCCCTGGATTCCAGATGTCAATAGGTTGTGGCCTGAGCGCCCGTATACCGAGCCAGTTAGCCTACTGACTTCCGGTTTGAATTGGAGGCCAAACAAAGGCACTCGATAACACTAGCCATTGTTTTAACTAACCGTGCTATTGTTTATTGTTCTGAGAATGAAATCGTTTTAAAAGTTGATTTTTACTGGATTTTTGTATTCAAGACAAAAGACAAAGTAGATTACATTCAATATTCATTCATGGACTATTCGTAGGTAAGTATTTTTAACGTTATTTGTTTATGTAAACAAATTAATGAGGGATTAATTAGGTTAACATGATATCGATAAGCCGATAAGTCAAGGCACTTGACATTCTTGAGAATGAAGATTGATCTCTAGATCTAGTGCTAGGATATTTAGATCTAGATATTGATCTAGATCTATAGATATATTATTGTAACCTGCATCTAAACCAATTAGAACATAATATTTCGTTAATTTGAATATTTATTAATTCATCAATTTAGCCTACTTTTTAGAATTAAACTGTGTTGTTCTTTCTAAGTCCACAATCGAAACACATCTCTGTGAGTGTGTTGTATGTGTATATAGATATATGTATGTGTAAGTAATATGTAAAAACCATAGTCAGATGTATATATATATATATATATATATTATAATATATGTAAAAAGGGAGTTTAGGTGCGTAAATTATTTTTGGTAGTGGTATTATTATTATTAACGCAGTGGCTATTTTTAGTCTTAAACGGTAATTTCGCAGTGAATAATAATAATAAAAAACAAAGGCAAGCCCTCAGCATTGAGCTGCAACTAATGGAATTACGCTTGCCCTACTCACCTGAAGACTGACCAAGGGATTACCAATAAATAAAAAACGGCCAAGGCCTAATTAAGTAATTATTCTATTCATTATTTATTCACCGCGGAAACAACAAAGGCACCACAGTAGGACTGTAAAAATAGCTCGAGAACCATCTTTACGGGACTGTAAAAATAGCCACTGGCTATTATTAATGGCCAAGGCCGGCAACTAAATAAAACAACGGTCAATGCCTAATTAATGAATTAAATTAATGGCAATATAAAAGTAATCGTATTCTTGTTGAAATTCTGTCCCCAATAATTTACGCACCTAAACTTCATATTTACCTAGATCTATATAATTATTAATACATCTTTAATAATAATATAATATGCAAAGTCATAGCTAATAATATTTTTTTATTTTTTTTTTATTTCAGGTTCCTGACTTTAAACCAAAGATGGGAAGGAAGTGTTCAGTTGTCCTGTGTAAATCTGGTTATGCAAATCAGGAGCCGGACCAAAAGATAACCATTTATAGATTTCCAAATGATGAAGTGGAGCGTAAGCTGTGGATTTCTTGTCTACCTAACAAATTGGATAGTGTCACCAAGTATATGGGTGTTTGTTCTCTTCACTGGCCAATTGACACTCCTTTAATTCGTAAAAGTAAAAGAGGCAGATATCCTGTTCCAACCGTACCACCATCAATTTTCCCTAACGTCCCTGATTCATGTGTTCCATCTCACACATCGTGTACACCAAGACCTACGCATAAAACTCTGAGCAGTATACGGAATGTAGCAATTGATGAACTTGCTCTATTCAGGAAGAATGACCTGTTGAAAGCTGGAACTTTCCATATAAGTTTCAATGAGAAATTTTCCTCTGCAGGACTAATTGCACAAACTGATGGATGTGTTATTTTATTTAGTACAAACAGGACTGGGTCTATCCATTTGTTTACTCTTTATTTGACCCTTCTTAAAGATGACAATGATGATTTATTGCGTATTTCTTATGAGGCTTATTTTCATCTGAAAAAGATATCACATCCATGCATAAATAACACTCTAAAATTTTGGAGTGAACTGGAGGAAGTTGTTAGATTTATACAGAATTATTCTGAAACCGAGGATGATGTGAAGTTGAAGTTCTTGTGCCAGGCTGCCCAGAGATATAACCTTCCAAAGAATTCACGCCTTTATTCACTGGAAGATTTATCTTCATCCTTCTCGTGGTACTCCAGGTCCAGAGCTTTATACTCTGAGCTTAGAACAAATATTCAGTTGCCTTCTTTTTCTACTCTTAAGAAGATCACCAGAATTGCAAAAAACTTGGATGATGTTTTGTTGTTTAAATCTTTGTTCAACAAGTTGGAGGACAGAAGTAAAGGGTGCATCTTAATAATTGATGAAGTTTATGTCAAGGCTTCTCTTACATACCGAGGAGGAACTATTTTTGGATACTCTGAGGACTACCCAGAAACTTGCCACAACATTCTTGTGTGTTATGGTAAAGTGCTTTTACGGATCTAAGTCTTTTCTCGTAAAACTCATACCATGTCATGCTCTTAAATCAGATTTTCAATTTAAAGTCATATGCAATGTGATTTCAACTCTTGAAGAATGCGGTGCTAACGTTCTTGGACTTATATGTGACAATAACCGGATGAATCAGCGTTTTTTCCGTTTGTTTGATATTCCTAATCAAGCTCAGCCATGGATTGCTAATTCTCCAACTTCCGCCTCCAGACCGTTATTTTTGATTTATGACCCTGTCCATATTTTTAAAAATATTCGAAACTCCTGGCTTACAGAAAATTACAGAAGATCTGTTTCGAACATAATGGAGTGTCTATGACTGCACAATGGTCCGACCTCAAATTTCTTTATGAGCATGAGTCAAAACATCTTTTTGAAATTATCGTCCCTAACCAAGTCTGCTGTTTCACCAAATAACTTTGAGAAACAGAAAGTTTCATTAGCCCTCCAAGTCTTTTCCGATAAAACAAGTGCTGCCCTGAAATCCTCCACTGTAAGTACTGAATCCTGTCATCAAACTGCAATTTTCATTGATGAAGTTGTTCGGTTGTGGAAAGTCTTTAATTGCAAAACACCTTTTCAACACATGCGCCATCGAGATATTGACAGAGCAGCTGTCGACCTATCGGAAAGAGGATCGCATCAGATCAATTCGCTTTGAATTGGGCAGATATAGCTCATAAACTGAACCGAAAACAACTCCTCGTGTGGGCACTTTCACCGCTGATACAGCAAAGGCAATTCAATGGACTTGCAAATGTCTTGTAAGTCTCAGCTCTTATCTTCTTGAGACTGATGCTCCATTTGCTCACAAATATGTTACCCTTGGTTTCTTTCAACAAGACGACATTGAACGACACTTCGCCCATTTCAGAATGTCTGCTGGAAACAATTTTTATATTACTGCCCAAGACATATTCCATACACATGCTATTGACAAGACAAAACTAATGTTGGAAACTAAGGAAGAATTTTATTGCATAAATTCTGATCATTCCTGCGATTTATGTAAAAAACCTTTGTCGGATGCTGAACTTTTATTGTTAGATGATCTGCCTGATAGAATACAAGAAATTACCTCAGACGAAAAATTGTCCCTTCTTTATATTGGTGGTTACATCTGTCAAAAACACAAAGACAGTCCGGATCTACAAGGAGATTCCTCTGCATACCCAGATGTTACTTCATCTTACACAGATATTCTTAATAGAGGAGGGTTGTTATTTCCATCTGAGAAATTGTTTCACCTTCTTGGCCTTATCTTTACTTTTTTTACCAAGAACCATGAGCTCAGTTGTAGACAACGATTAATAATGATTTTTACTGACTTTCCAAATATATTTCATTTGGACTTGGAAATGCCTGTTGGTAGTCTTTCAAGAATTATCAATATTATGATGAAGAGATATTGTTTTCAGCGTCAAGGAGAGAGCCAGCAAAACAAAAAGAGAAAAATAGCCAAATTGACATCAGTTTCACAATAGATTATAATTGATCTCATCAACTTCCTCCAGCATTCATTTTATTATTACTGTATTATATTTTCCAATTGTCCTTTTAATGACAATCTTTCTAATGGGCCGTTGGCAGTCCCAAGCCTGCAATCTGGATAATAATATCCAGCAACTCAGAGGAAAGATATATTTTTTTTATAAAGTGAATTACTTTCGTGGATTACTAATTACTAAGTGATTTCTTGTATATATATATATATATATATATATATATATATATATATATATATATATATATATATATATATATATATATATATATATATATATATATATATATATATATATACGGAAAACAACATGAAGGTAAGTAGTGATTTATATAATTTTAATATATATTATAAATTAGAATGATCATTATCTATTATCATTCTAATTATTATTTATTATTAGTATAAAGTATAATAATGTATAGGTAGTGTCAATAGTCACAGAGTAGCTCAGTAATAACACAGTACTGGAATCACTCTATGACCATTGACATAGTCAATAGCCACAGAGTCCGAGTTTGTTATTGGGGCATAACTAGGATCTAGATTATATTATATTTTATATCTAATCTAGACCTAGATTTAGAATAGATCTAGAATATTACTCTGTGACTATTGACACTACCTAATTATTATTGGTATGTTGCTATTTCTTTTCTTTCCCTCTCTCTCTCTCCCTCCCCCTTTCTCTATATTTCTTCTCTCTCTCTCTCTCTCTCTCTCTCTCTCTCTCTCTCTCTCTCTCTCTCTCTCTCTCTCTCTCTCTCTCTCTCTCTTCTCTCTCTTCTATATATTATGTATAAATATAAAAGGATTATAATTGGCTTCTGTCTATTTAATCAACATTATATCATATCTAGATCTATGTAAAGAATACAATACAACATGAATGTACCGTACTACTAATGCTAACGCGTTTCTAGATTACTTGTAGTGCGACTCTCGCTCTCTCCCTCTTCCACACACACACACGAACACACCAGCGCAGTGCCTTTATTTGGCCTCCAATTCAAACCGGAAGTCAGTAGGCTAACTGGCTCCGGTAATACGGGCGCTCAGGTTGTGGCTCAACGTCGCCTAGTTGGAGTCGCGACATTTCCAACATCCACGGGAGCAGGGACATTAGGGCTAATGCTAACACATCTAGGAGTTGACACAACCACCATTAACGCTCAACCATATTCATGGAGAAACATGCAATCACAAACTTTGTATGAAAAAATATATCGAGATAATGTAGTTCGACAATCATAACTGAATTTTTATTTTTTATTGTTCATGTATTTATTTAGATTTTATATTATTTATTTATCTATTTTTTAATTCTTATTATCTGTTTCTTTTTTTTGTATGAATTTCATTTTTTATTTTTTTCTAAAAATTTTTTAAAGATTCTTTTACGTTTAATTTGGCTACCAGCCTAAAGATTTAACAATTTAACACATTTTGTTTTAAAACTCAATATATTTCCTTATATACACAAAGTATTTATACTAAACCAACAAGGGTGACCTAGTAGGGAGGCCGGGAAAAAACAAAAACAAAAAACCGAACACAAGCTATACAAACCTACAGTCGATTGATCAAACATAAGCTATACAAACCTACAGTCGATTGATCAAACACAAGCTATATTAACCTATAGTCGATTGATCAAACACAAGCTATATTAACCTACAGTCGATTGATCAAACACAAGCTATACAAACCTAGAGTCGATTGATCAAACGCATGCTATATTAACCTACAGTCGATTGATCAAACACAAGCCTGACAAGCTATACTAACCTTCAATCGATTGATCAAACACAAGCTATACAAACCTACAGTCGTTGATCAAACTCAAGCTATATTAACCTACAGTCGATTGATCAAACACAAAGCTATATTAACCTACAGTCGATTGATCAAACACAAGCTATACTAACCTACAGTCGATTGATCAAACACAAACTATACAAACCTACAGTCGATTGATCAAACACAAGCTATACAAACCTACAGTCGATTGATCAAACACAAGCTATACAAACCTACAGTCGATTGATCAAAACACAAGCTATATTAACCTACAATTGATTGATCAAATACAAGCTATACAAACCTACAGTCGATTGATCAAACACATGCTATATTAACCTACAATCGATTGATCAAACACAAGCCATATTAACCTACAATCGATTGATCAAACACAAGCTATACAAACCTACAGTCGATTGATCAAATACAAGCTATACAAACCTACAGTCGATTGATCAAACACAAGCTATATTAACCTACAGTCGATTGATCAAACACAAGCTATATTAACCTACAATCGATTGACTGAACACAACCTACAAGCTATACTAACCAACAGTCAGTTGATCAAACACAAGCTATACAAATCTACAGTCGATTGATCAACACAAGCTATATTAACCTACAGTCGATTGACCCAACACAAGCTGTATTAACCTACAGTCGATTGACCGAACACAACTATAAAAACCTACAGTCGATTGATCGAACACAAGCTATATTAACCTAAAGTCGATTGATCAAACACAAGCTATATTAACCTACAGTCGATTGATCAAAACACAAGCTATATTAACCTACAGTCGATTGACCCAACACAAGCCACAAGCTATACTAACCTACAATCGATTGATCAAACACAAGCTATATTAACCTACAGTCGATTGACTGAACACAAGCTATATCAACCTACAGTCTATTGACCGAACACAAGCTATATCAACCTACAGTCGATTGAACCAACACAAGCCACAAGCTATACTAACCTGCAATCGATTGATCAAACACAAGCTATATTAACCTACAGTCGATTGACCGAACACAAGCTATACTGACCTACAGTCGATTGATCAAACACAAGCTATACAAACCTACAGTCGATTGATCAAACACAAGCTATATTATTAACCTACAATTGATTGATCAAACACAAGCTATACTAACCTACAGTCGATTGATCAAACACAAGCTATACTAA
>JAXRKP010000662.1:80000-85000 GCA_037039925.1 Doris montereyensis | reverse complement strand
ACTGGATTAGATTCTTTAATGCAATGTAAACTTAATTCACACGTTGAAACTTTACATCTTACTGATAAAATCGTAAGTGTTTACTTACCTTTGAGTGATCTGTGTAGTTTCTGTGTAAACGCAATATCCTAAAACGACTGCAAAAGAGGAGAGCAATTTTCAAATCGACTTCACTGGCTTCATTCAAGCACATATTTCAATATTATATAATTGAAATGGCCTGACCGGTACTTGCGAGATCGGCCTTCAATTAAAATCTCGCGACGGCGGTCAATCGACTCGTATTATGGAGGCTCAGGTTTCCATCCATCCACACGATCCGAAACGCGCTGGTCATTGAATCAACTGTGTAAGTGTAAGGCACCGGCCCTGGACTCCACACCCCAGGTGCCGGAAACAAAAACACAGACTTCATCTTATTGAGAACTATGGAAAAGCCCGGGAACTCTCCAAACCAGATACCCAAGTATTGCGTCACTAAATAAACGCCAGGGAAACCTCGGTCGAAGGACCCTTGCTGTGCCGCGTAACATCGAGTCACTGGCATTGGACCAAGAATTTTCAGTTGTGCCCTGGGACTACATATGTACTGAGAGTTCCTAGGTTGTGCCCCTTGATTGAAAAACATGACTTTTAAAAACTTATTTACTCGCCTCACAGTCCTTTGCTATCTTTTAAAGTCATATGTCTGGAATTCTTAGGTTCTAAGCTTTAACATGGTATATAACACTTTTAAAAAATATAACATGTAATTTTTTACAAAAGATGGAGATGGGGATGGACCTGAGCCTCCGCATAGTAAGGAGGCTTAGGGATGGACCATTTCGTGAAACCTGCCGTATTAGTATTAGTATTAGTTTTAGTATTCATATTCGTATTAGTATTAGTATTATTATATCATATTAGTATTAGTATTCATATTAGTATTAGTATTAGTAATAGTATTCATATTAGTATTAGTATTAATATTAGTATTCGTATTAGTATTCATACTAGTATTAGTATTAGTATCAGTATTAGTATTAGTATTCATATACGTATTAATATTAGTATAAGTATTAGTATTTGTATTAGTATTAGTAGTAGTATTAGTATTAGTTTTAGTAATACTATTGATAGTAGTAGTAGTAGTAGTAGTAGTAGTAGTAGTAGTAAGTAGTAATAGTAATAGTAGTATTAGTAGTAGTAGTAGTAGTAGTAGTAGTATTAGTAGTAGTAGAGTAGTAGTAGTAGTATGAGTAAAAGTAATATTATTAGTATTTGTATTAGTTTTAGTATTACTATTAGTATTAGTATTAGTATTAGCATAAGTATTAATATTAGTTTTATTATTAGTTTTAGTCTTAGTATTAGATCTAGTATTAGTATTTGTACTAGTTTTTGTATTAGTATTAGTATTAGTATTAGTATAAGTGTTCGTATTAGTATTAGTATTAGTATTCGTATTCGTATTAGTATTAGTATTAGTATTCGTATTAGTATTAGTATTAGTATTCGTATTAGTATTAGTATTAGTATCGTATTGGTATTCGTATTTGTATTAGTATTTGTATTAGTATTCGTATTAGTATTAGTATTAGTATTCGTATTAGTATTAGTATTAGTATTAGTATTCGTATTAGTATTAGTATTCGTATTAGTATTAGTATTCGTATTTGTATTAGTATTAGTAATAACATTCGTATTAGTATTAGTATTAGTATTAGTAGTAGCTGTAGAAGTAATAGTAGTAGTAGTAGCAGTAGTAGTAGTAGTAGTAGTAGTAGTAGTAGTAGTAGTAGTAGTAGTAGTAGTAGTAGTAGTAGTAGTAGTATGATCATCAACATCATCATCATCAGCCTTATCATCAACATCATCATCATCATCATCATCCTTGTCATCATCATCTTTATCACTATCTTTATTGCTATCACTATCGTTATGCTTATCATTATTATTATTATTATTATCATCGTCATTATCATCATCATCAGCACCAGCAGCAGCATTCGACATCAGCGTGTATTGTTTTTATTACTATTATTATTGTAAGCACAACATGAAAGGACAGATTAGACAAGAACATCCAAATACAAACCATAATGCAGACCGCAAAAGAAGTCATCAAAGTTAACAGTAAAGTGGGTTTTTTTATTTCCTTGAAATTCAGCCCATCCATATTTGCAGTGATCTCAGGGTTAAATAAGAAGAAACAGCAAGATAAAAACAAAGGATAACTGCACGAGTGATAGGGAATAAGTAGGATCTACCAGTAGCACCCCGTAAACTGCACAAGCGTTACGAGGACTGAGTAGTCAGATGGGCTTTGGTACCGATTGAAACCGAAGACAACAATCAGTCAACTGAAACGAAAAGATCAAGTCATCATCTTCACGAACCACCGCCACTACCACATTTTTAAATGTTACAAATTGAACCACCGCCACTACCACATTTTTGAATGTTACAAATTGAACCACCGCCACTACCACATTTTTGAATGTTACAAATTGAACCACCGCCACTACCACATTTTTGAATGTTACAAGCTGAACCACGGCCACTACCACCTTTTTGAATGTTACAAGCTGAACCACCGCCACTACCACCTTTTTGAATGTTACAAGCTGAACCACTGCCACTACCACCTTTTTTGAGTGTTACAAGCTGAACCACTGCCACTACCACATTTTTGAATGTTACAAGCTAAACCACTGCCACTACCACCTTTTTGAGTGTTAAAAAACTGAACCACCGCGACCACATTTTTCAATGTTACAAACTGAACTACGTCTGACATTGCATTCCTTGGTAAAAACATTCAAATTTCACACGCGTTTTCCCCATTCGAACCCAGACGCAAATGGGTACCAGCACTCCTGACACACTAATCCAGGAATAAAGAAACACAGAGAGTTAGGCATGGGGCATGTCGAAAGTGGAGGAAATTGCATCAAATTAATGATATTAAATAAGGGTCTATATTTCGCTAGACATACTAGCCTTCAGGATATCCTTGTGCACAATCGCCTGTCTACTGACTCCTCGCCGTCGGGCACCGTCCAATGTGGGCGCACTAACTGCAAGTCATGCCCCTTTGTAGACGGCTCCACAACCATTCAGTTCCCTAGACAGACCTGGACAGTGAATGGGCAACTCTCCTGCGCCTTTCGCAATGTAATTTATGCTCTCCGCTGCAGTCATTATGGAATGGCCTATCGGAGAAACTGGCTTGCAACTCTCCAACAGATTTGGCCATCACAGGAGAGATATCGAATACTGCGAAAGCAAGCCGGTGCCTTTACATTTTAATAAACCATGATATTGAGGAACCCATGACTTGAAAGGATGCATTCTCAGGTCATGTAACGGCGGTGCTGAGTTTAGGAAGTCTTTAGGAGAACCGGCTTATAGTAAGATTGGGCTGACAATCAACCCTGATGGTATGAACGTCTTACACCAATTTGTGTATAATTTTCTTCTGAGTATTGATACTCCCATAGTCTCTATCATTTCTTCTTTCTAGGCAAACGCTATTACTATCCCTAACCCTTCACCATCCTCTACCTTACCCCATCCGCTCTCCCCCACCACCCTCATGAAACTATCCCACCCTAACCCTGCCCCCCACCCCTTCCCCGGGCAAGTTGGTCCTCTCTGGCAGTTCACACCCCCCATCTATGGTGTAGCATCTTTGAACACTTTTCCCAAAATTTTTATTTTGTATTTTTTATCACCAAAGAGAAATAACTTTTACGTTTACTTTTTGAAATTTCGGACAACTACTTCTTCCTGCTTAATTATATACTTTTCGCAACTTTCTTATTTTATCACCAAAGAGAAATAACTTTTCTTCTGATAACTTGGATAGATCTCCTTTATCCTAACTTTTTCGTTTTTTGAAATTTCAGATTTGTTTTCTTCTCTCCTTTCCCTCTTATTGCATCGATAAATTTGTAATTATATACTTTTCCTCTGTCTCTCTCTCTCTTCTGTCTTGATTGATACTCCTTTCATCTCATTCTCTCTATCATTTCTCTCTCTCTTCTCTCTCCTCTCTGTCTAGCCTCTCTCATCTATTTTTTCTCTTCTTGTTTCTCTCTACTCATACGCTCTCTCTCTCCTCTTATTTCTTCCCTCTCTCTCTGTTTTACTCTCTCTCTCTCTCTCTCTCTCTCTCTCTCTCTCTCTCTCTCTCTCTCTCTCTCTCTCTCTCTCTCTCTCTCTCTCTCTCTCTCTCTCTCTCTCTCTCTCTCTCTCTCTCTCTCTCTCTCTCTCTTCTCTCTCTCTCTCTCTCTCTCTCTCTCTCTCTCTCTCTCTCTCTCTCTCTCTCTCTCTCTCTCTCTCTCTCTCTCTCTCTCTCTCTCTCTCTCTCTCTCTCTCTCTCTCTCTCTCTCTCTCTCTCCTTTTATTTACTTACTTATTTTTCATTTTTTATTTCTATTCTAGATCTGAACCTTCCATCTTTGTCTTTTTCTTTCTTTCTTTCTCCTTTCTGTTTTTCTTCTGACATCACATTGTGTGATGCCGGAGATATTACTTAGATCTAGATTCTAGATATTTCTCGTTTGTTGTCTGACGAAGGGTTTTCACGTGTTTGTTCTGTCTTTTAGTGGAGTTGTCACTTATTGTCATGTTTCGCCTTTGACTTCACTCCACTGTGGCTCCTTCAATATTAAATAAGGGTCTGTCACTCCACTGGGCTCCTTCGTAAAATAAGGGTCTGTCACTCCACTGTTCCTTCGTATTAAATATAGGTCTGTCACTCCACTGGCTCCTTCGTATTAAATAAGGGTCTGTCACCCAGGAGACAATTCTTATCATCACGTCATAGCAACCGGGACATGCTAAAGATCTATTGGCCAGGATGGACGGCGTTGAAGGAAATATATCTCGATACAATTTTGCAAGGAAGCTGTAACTATAACTTTCATGAGCTCATTTATTCTCAACGGTGGGGAATAAATAGGGAGAGGATAAAAATATCACTGAGGCCGCTGTATAAATTCGAAGGAAAATAC
>JAXRKP010000662.1:55000-67500 GCA_037039925.1 Doris montereyensis | reverse complement strand
ACAGGAATTAAATAAACCAGTAGTAAAACAGGTATACCAATCTAGGATTAGAAGATTTATCAGTGAAAGACAGGTGGATCTGAATGATAGCACAATAGAAGAAAAGTGGCAGATGTAAAAAGAAAAACTCCTCAGTTGTACTGAAGAGGTCTGTGGTAGGAAACAAATTAAAGGAGATAAGAAAAGAACAGCACGGTGGAATGAGAGTGTCAAGACTAAGATCAAAGAAAAGAAGGATGCTTGGAAGAAATACTTGCAAACAAAGAGACCAGAGGATAGGATAGATTACGTGAATAAAAGAAATATCGCCAAAGAGAATGTGAGGAAAGCAAAACAGGAACAATGAGAAGAATTTGGACAAAGACTCCATGAAAGCTATCAAAGAAATCAAAAGCTGTTCTGGGGGGGGAGAGGCAATGAAGAGCATGAGAACGACCAAAGCATGGCCAATACGACAAATTAAGAATGCCAATGGAGAAATAATGAAAGAAGACAGCGAAATCATGGAAACATGGAGAAAACATTTTCACCAATTACATAATCCATCCAGAACGTATGAAACAAGGAGTAAAGATCAATTAGTAAAAGTAACAAGTAATCCAGAGGAGACCGCTGAAGATGTAGATATATCAATGGAATAAATCCAAACAGCTATAAAAAAGTGAAATTAGGAAAAGCCCCAGGAGCAGATCGAGTTTATCCAGAAATGATTAAAAACCAAGGGAGAGAGGCAGACAAACTACTGTGCAATATGCCAACAAGCAGGTGCCAGACGACTGGAAAAAGGGAACGGTAGTACCAATACATAAGAAAGGATCAACTATAGAATGCTCAAACTATAGAGGGATATCACTACTTAGCGTTCCAGGAAAAGTATATGCGAGGATGCTGGAAATGAGACTAAGGAAAAGTGTAGAGGATCAGATTGAAGAACATCAGATTGGATTTAGACCAGGAAAAAATGTAAGAGACCCCATATTTACAATTAGACAAAAAGTTTTTACAATAAACCAACATGTGCAGTGAGAGTAGCTGGAAGTATATCTGCAGAATTTGATGTAGATATAGGAGTAAGACAGGGTTGTACCCTGAGTCCTCTTTTGTTTATCACATTTATGGATTGCGTCGCAAAGGCATCCTCAAAAATGAAGAAAATGAGTGTAGGTATGTGGAAGCTCAAACCAGTATCAATGCTTTCATTTGCCGATGATTTAGTTCTGTTTGGAAAATCAGAAATTGACCTTCAGTCGAATATCAACATTATGAACAATGACCTAAATAAAAGAGGAATGAGAGTAAATGCAAAGAAAATCAAAACAATGTTAGTAACTAGGGAAGCTAAAACACAAAATTTTAAATTGGGCAGGGAGAATTTAGAAGAAGTTGAAAAGCTACAATTACTTAGGAGTAATGATTAATTCAGAGGGAAAACTAAGAGATGAAATCAGCCAGAGAATCCAAAAGGCAAGTGCAATATATAACCATCTAAGAAAGGCATTTGTAGGTAAGCAAGCATTGTCAACGAAAACCAAAATGGCAGTATACAATACAGGGTATTGTCTTACTCTCCTCTATGACAGTGAAACTTGGACTTTAGACAGTAGAGAATACAATAGAGTACAGGCAGCTGAAATGAAATATTTAAGAAGAGTAGTAGGGAAAACCTAAAGAGACAAAATCAGAAACACAACAATAAGAGATCAAACCAAAGCAGATGGCATAAAAACTAAGATAGAAACAAACCAATTGAAATGGTTTTGGGCATGTAAACAGAGTGAATGACAATAGAATAGCTAAATCAGTATACAGTGCTAAAGCCCAAGGTAAAAAACCAAAAGGTAGACCTCGGAGAAAGTGGGAAGAAGATATAAAAGAGGCATTGAAGCATAGAAATTTAACTATTTTTTGGAAGGAAACAGAAAATGCCAGGACAGGGCACCTTGGAGAAAGATCACCTCGAGCATTTGAACCCATACACTGACATGTAGAATGGGAACTGATAAAGAAAGAAGGAAACAAAGGTATTGCTAGGAGCCTTCATGTATATTTATGTCTAAATGTTTCATTAAATATGTCGGCTACTTTTTTCAAGGTTTGAGAGACCGGCGACTTGCCTCTGGACTATCGAGTCTCCATATTACAGATACTTCAACAACAACAACAACAACAACAACAACAACAACAATTGTTTACCTTAATCATGTTTCCTTCAGCTGAAACTTCTTCTAGCAATGGCTTGGGAAGGAATGGCAAGTCGACGTTGTAACCAGTGCAGTACATGATCTGATCAAACTCTTGTGAGACGCCATTGAGGAAATGCACTGTGTTGCCCTCCATGTGCTGGGTGTGTATGTGTGTGTGTGTGTGTGTGTGTGTGTGTGAGAGAGAGAGAGAGAGAGAGAGAGAGAGAGAGAGAGAGAGAGAGAGAGAGAGAGAGAGAGAGAGAGAGAGAGAGAGAGAGAGACAGAGAGACAGACAGAGACAGACAGACAGACAGACACACAGACAGACAGAGACAGACAGACAGACAGACACACAGACACAGAGAGAGAGAGAGAGAGAGAGAGAGAGAGAGAGAGAGAGAGAGAGAGAGAGAGAGAGAGAGAGAGAGAGAGAGAGAGAGAGAGAGAGAGAGAGAGAGAGAGAGAGAGAGAGAGAGCGAGAGAGAGAGAGAGAGAGAGAGAGAGAGAGAGAGAGAGAGAGAGAGAGAGAGAGAGAGAGAGAGAGAGAGAGAGAGAGAGAGAGAGAGAGAGAGAGAGAGAGAGAGAGAGAGAGAGAGAGAGAGAGAGAGAGAGAGAGAGAGAGAGAGAGAGAGAGAGAGAGAGAGAGAGAGAGAGAGAGAGAGAGAGAGAGAGAGAGAGAGAGAGAGAGAGAGATGAAATTAATGAATGGTTTAAATGAATCAATTCACACCTAAAATTTTACAATTAAGATTTTAAACACAGCAATGAATAGCTGCCTCTCTCCACACCACCCCCACCCACTTTGTGTTCAGGAAAATTAATATAAATCTCTGCTTTATTTAGAGGCATAATTTAATGATTCGATATCCATTTCACACCTGTATTACTAGCCATGTGTGAAATGAGATGTTCTATAGATTGTCCAAAAGAGATAGCAAAGTATAAAGTATAAAGTATTTAATAGTATACACATTGACTATATCATCATCTTATACCTTTGCGAATCATGGACAACAGCATATCTACAAAGGAATATACAAGCGGCTGAAACGTGATGCTACAGAAGACTCCTAGGCATTACGTTCAGCAAGTGAGCTATTCTAGGTAGAGAGAGATCTTATCAGAGTGTTAGTACGAAGTGCCTTATAGGCTGCTGTCCTCATTGCTCCTCAAGGAACTGAGAAGGACTCTGAATGAAATGGCGTGCTGGGGGATTTAGTGATGTACAGTCGGTGAGCCTGCACTGGTGCCGGAATATAATACGGATTATAAATCCATCGTTATGAAATTGTGTTTAAACGTTCCATGCGGTATGTGCGGATGTTGTGGACAAGAAACTTTCAGTGACTCACAAAGGACATGAAGTACACATGTTGATGTTATATCGCCATAAGGACAAAGACATGACGACAAACATCAGGGGGGAACATCATTTAATTTTTGGACCCCAGACAGAAGCAATGAATCCGTAACCTCCGCGTCGGGACCCAGTGCCACGTGCGCCATGAAAGGAGGCGAGTGCGTCGTTACGAAACTTGTAACTTTTCATGACCAGGCGATTGGTGCCGACACCAGGGTCAACGGTTCGATTCTCTTTGGCACCCAAAACTTCTTTCTGATAATTCCGTTGTGTCTGTCTCTTCTTCGACAATATGAATCTATAATAGCAATAATTACACAACGTTAGTAGTATCAAGTACCCGAAACGGGTTTCGGTTATACCCGAAACGCCACGAGTTTGTTCTGTCTTTATTAGTGGAGTTGTCACTTATTGTCATGTTTCGCCTAGTATCAAATAGAAAAGACAGAAGAAAAAACAACAACCCCGGGCCGAAGATATTTTTTCAATCACCCATCCGCTTATCTTGACATTGAACTAGGCGTAGATTTAGCTAATTGGTTTGACACAGGGCATTGGTTTATCTCCCTTCATCAGCAGAAAATGGTTGTTTAATTTGAGACAAATAATAGTCTTTTCAAATAACGTCTTGTTTTCACCTTATTTATTATTCAGCTCTGATCCTATTTTTTAAAATTAATTAAAGTTCACGATGATACGAATTGTAATAATACAAATTTTGAACTAGTTTGGACTACATTATCGTACCTCGAACCCCCCCCCCACCCCCGGTCGGGGACGGTAATTCCGATGATAGTCCACTCTAGGTCAACGTCTGTGTATTATTGCAGGATCTTATTAGTCGCTTTGGTCACGCACTGCTTTGTCTCACAGTTAATTTGTATTTACACTTTTTGCTGACTTACAGTAATATTTGGCACAATTGAGATGTTGGTTCTTTGGATGTGGTGTATGAGGGTCGGGCTGACAGTGGGCTGGGTGGCCAAGCGTCCATCTTGGGGTTCAAACCCCATCTGGAGAAAAAATTATATTTATACGGGGGGAGGGAGAAAAATTCCCACAACCTGGGTTACTGTACTGGCACTGAAAACAATAAATTTCAAAAGTCACCAACGAATGTATCAATACTTGTTTGATCATCGAATCAAAAACACAAATCTTGACTTATATACTTCTCTTTTCCACTGAAGTGAATGCGTTGCATGGTTGTAGAGGGGACACAGTGATCCAGAGATAAGGTATTGGCTTCTCACCTAAAAAGGTTGTAGATCTAAGTTGTTGCCCCCGAAAGGCGGACACATTTCTTTTTATTTTAGTTTTCCGGGTAAAACCTATCCTTTGACTGTTTTCAGAGCAGTCCGTGTAAATTCAAAAGAAAAAAAATCTTAAAACATCCGATATTACCAGCTTGATTATCGAGGCGGATCGAATCAAATCAAATCAAATCAAATCAAATCAAATCAAATCAAATCAAATGCACAGTTGTAGTACTAGTATGCCTACTATACGTTTTTCTTATCATTTTACGATCACAATAATTATGATTGTGTCAGTGCATTTCAAGGACACGAAGACATAAACTTTACTCAACATTTCAATATGATATTACTATGATATTATATGATATTATATGATATTACTATGATATTACTATGATATTACTATGATATTACTATGATATTAATATGATAGTAATATATTATGATATTATATGATATTATATGATATTACTATGATATTAGTATGATATCACTATGATATTACTATGATATTAATATGATATTACTATGATATTAATATGATATTACTATGATAATTCTATGATATTACTATGATATTACTATGATATAACTAGGATATTACTAGGATATTACTATGATATTACTATGATATTACTATGATATTACTATGATATTACTATGATATTAATATGATATTAATATATGATATTACTATGATATTACTATGATATTAATATGATATTAATATGATATTACTATGGTATTAATATGATATTACTATGGTATTAATATGATGTTACTATGGTATTAATATGATATTACTATGGTATTAATATGATATTACTATGGTATTAATATGATATTACTATGGTATTAATATGATATTACTATGGTATTAATATGATATTACTATGATATTAATATGATATTAATATGATATTACTATGATATTAATATGATATTACTATGATCTTACTATGATATTAATATGACGTTACTATGATCTTACTATGATATTAATATGATGTATTGTTCCTTCAATGCCGTGACGGCCCGTAGAGCCGGGTCTTATCGCGGTTTGGTGATATACCTTGAACAGCAAGACAGCTAATTTTGAATTAATTTAATTTGATTTTACCCACATCCACAACTACGGTGATCTCGAGGGTTTTGATATGATTTTTGGGTAATTTTCTGGACTGCCCTGTAAACAGCCAAGGGATCTTTAACGTACACAGAGTGTTGTAATTTGCACACAGGACCTCCTTTTTATCGTCCGTCTCCGCTAGGACTAAGTGCGACGGTTGTTTGTAAACTCAGAATGGCGTCTCTCGACCTTCAAAATACAGTTAAACCTCATAATAGTACGTATTTTTCAAGGTAAATACAGGTAACCCTCATAATAGTACATACTTTTCAAGGTAAATACAGTTAAACCTCATAATATTACGTATTTTTCAAGGTAAATACAGATAACCCTCATAATAGTACGTACTTTTCAAGGTACATACAGATTTACGGACTCAAAGCGAAAAAAATCCCCAAAAAACCGGAAGGTACTAAATAGGTTTTTGAATGTGCTGGTTGGCAGCTATGCCAAATAGTCTGTAGTATATGGAGGTTTAGTTTAAGGAATGGATCTTGATTCCCCAATCCAGTTTACTTCCAGTAGAGTATGGCATGCATGCCTGATGTGGGCATCCTAGCGACTTCCCTCAGCTACAACGCTACCACACAGACACGTGTTACGCGTCAAAGTTTTAAATACCTACTGACTCCCCCTCCCCCCCCCCGCCTCGCCTCCCCCCAAAAAAAACCCCCACACCAAACAATTACAAAACAACCCAACCCAACCATACCCGGGCGGGGAAATATTAGTAAAATCTAAACCATGCAAGATTTTAGGATGAAACTTGGTACATCTTTTTAATAATAGCCATGTGAAAATAATATCTGAAAATATGATGTCAAACTGCCAATTTGAACAGGAATTAACAGATATTAACAAAATATGCTCGACAATTTTGAGCAAGAGCCGAAAAGTGCCGCTGAAACTGGTGACAATGACCGAAACGAAATTGCTTACTAAGACCTCTTGAAATTGGCGGTTTAAGTGAATCAAAACTGTAATCAAAGATGAGGTAAAGATGACATTTTCCTGAATTAATCATCACTTTCGGTGGAAAAATTCATCAAACGAAGACGAAATTAGAACCTACATGCAAAATAACAATATGGTTAATTTTAGTGACCTAACAACAGAGCATTTGACGAACAAAGACAGATCAACTCAGAATCTTTTTTTTTTTAAAACAAATATGCCCGGAGACCATGGTGAGTTATGATTTCTCTTTACAATAAAGTTGTGTCCCTCAAAATTTGACTACGGTAAACTTAGAACTCACTGTATCGAGTACGGGTGATATTAAGTACAATTATTAGATCGAATCAACAATACTCGATACTGAGGTTACGCGGGCTTTGTTATTGTAATGACCGCAAAATCGATGAATTAGATCTAGAAACGGTAAGAAGTTTCCTCGATGGCAGGCAAGCAATCTTTCTCTCAATCAATCCAAATACTGATTTGATCCAATGGTTCATCCGCCAAGAACCTGAGGCAGGCTGTTCGAAACCTACATGCCAGATATGGTGGTCGTGTGTGCAGTGTGGTTCCTGAGTTTATAGCGCTCAAAGTTAGAGAAAGTCAGCTTTATATACACGGTGTCCTAAAAACAAAAAGTGAATGTTTCAAAGTGCGATAACTCCCACTATTGACGTGAAACTTTGGTCAAATATTGAAGACAAGCATGCCCTTAAATAATGTTGCAATATTATTTCTCTTTATTATAAAGCTGTGTCTCTTGAACTTTGACTGCGATTATTGTGACACTATTATGTCATGAGATGTGAGTAGTTTCCAGTGTTTGTATTGAGTGTGCGTTTGATTGTATATGTCCGTCTACACTGTCTCGGGCTACCCCGCCCCTTACACTCACCTCTTTTATTGTTTATGTTTTTATCATTTTGAATCATCAATGTCGACCCCTCCCCCTCCCCCACCTCGCCAGTCCTCTTCGTGAAACCGTTACTAACAACGAATGTTTCGTCTTTTTAAGCCAATCAGTTTGAACTTTTTCCCCACTTTCGTTGTCATGCAACTGTTGCTAGCGAAGAATATAATGTCCTTTTGAGGCAATCATCTTGGACTATAACACTCCCACATGTCCTTCTGATCTACTATATGTAATCTGGTTATTGACTTGCTCACTCTCTTCTTGCTGTGTGCATCTGGTGGTGAGATATGTGTTTGAGAATTGTCCAGGGTTAAGTTATCATATTTATATTCTGTTACTTGCACATATTTTGTTGTCATGCAATTGCAATGTATCAGTAGTGACAACCTTTTAACAAAATGGAGAGCTAGCTTTAAAAGAAAAAAGAAACAAACTCAAATTAGTTTATATCTTGATTCCCCATTCATATTTACTGTGAACTTCACTCATTAAACCTCCCATAACCTCTCCAAACGCTAGAGCCTTGGTCATTGGTCTATTTTATCTTCTTTTTCGTGACCAGCAAGCATATGGCCCTGCCTCCCAGTTTGATATTTCCTTCTTGCTCCCCCCCCCCGACTTTGCCTTGCAGTTGAAGAGCACTTAGACTGTTGAGAGCCAGAATAAGATAAACCGTCAATGTAACAACATATCGTAGAAGGTCGTAGATTGATATTCCCTTCTTGCTCCCCCCCCCGACTTTGCCTTGCAGTTATAGAGCATTTAGACTATACTTTTGAGAGCCAGAATAAGATTAACCGTCAATGTAACATATCGTAGAAGGTCGTAGAAGGGGAAAACACTCATCACTATAGCTGGACCACTCACACCATATCGCAAAAATAAAACATTGTAATTTTATATTCATTTCCATATTGGTCAAACACTGTAACTGACACTCAGCCTTCCCCTGCCACAACCATAGTATAGAGTCCCTTTCAAATGTACATTTCCTCATTGTTAAAGTCACCTTGATGGCTTGTACCTTTACCTTTAAATACTCCGGACTAGCCTACATATTATTAGTCAATTCCCCAACGTATTTCCCTTTCATGAAAAGCCCCTCAATATTCCTTTTATTCTACTTTTGGGAATTTATTTTAACTGATGCTGGCCCTCTATTAATATTACTCACTTGAACATTCAGCCTTTAGATGCAATACTCTACCATTGTTTTATTGCTTGCCACAGAATTAGTAGTTAGCAATGGGAAATTGTAATGTAAAATTTATCTGAAACTCATTTCCGGTGCTTTAAGACGTTAGTGTACGTAAACTGTTTTCAGGTTTTTGAGTCTTATATTACTTTAGCTCCTCGTTTTCAAAAAATGTTATTGGTCCCTTTAGATTTATTCTTAAATGCATTTAAGTTGAATGAATAAGTCGATTAGACTTTATAGCTGAAGTTAATTCTGTTCAGAGGACGGAAGTAGTTTGATCCTTAACTTCCTTTGTTTTGTTTACATGTACTTGTCATTCTTCCCTGGTTATGTGCCTAGGCCTTTGATATTATTAATGTTTACTATTTGAGAGGAGTTCTTTTATCGTGTCGCTCATTCCCAAAATAAGAAAGTCTATGTAATTTATATTATATGCTCGACCTTAACTACCTTTGTTTTGTTTACATGTACTTGTCATTCTCCCCTGGTTATGTGCCTAGGCCTTTGATATTATTAATGTTTACTATTTGAGAGGAGTTCTTTTATCGTGTCGCTCTTTGCCAAAACAAGAAAGTCTATATAATCTATATTATATGCTCGACCTTAATTGCCTGGTCAATGTAGTCATGTTTATCTCGTTTTCATTTCTTTTTATTTTTACAGGAGACGGTACGGTATTGTTAAGTCGACAGTAAGAAATTGTTCAGTTTGACACAGACAGTGAGACATTTGAATGTATATTATCAATAAAAATAGTTGTTGAAACTCAAACCGTACAAGTCACCTGCCTTCCTCACTATCATTGGACAGCTGTATTTGTGGGAAAGTAGAGTGAGAGAGGCTTGTTGTAAAATATGTGAACGTGTGAGTGTGACATTATATTAATTCAGAAACCACTGTATCGGTTACGGGGCATATCAAGTGCCATTATTAGATCGAATAAATACTCGATACTGAAGTTGCGGGATTTTTAGTGCAATGACCGGAAATAGAATAACATGTTTCGTGGATCGAAAGCTAAACAATCTTTTTCCAATCAATTAAAATACAGATTTGATCCAAGGGTTCATTCGCTAGAACCTAAAGCAGGCTTTTTGAAATCTACGTGCAAAACATGAAGGGTGTGGGTACAGCGGTTCATAAGTTAAAGGCATTCATAAGGTAGAGACGTACAGCTTTATATATATATATATATATATATATATATATATATATATATATATATATATATATATATATATATATATATATATATATATATATATATATACATATCGATGGTATTAAAGCATGGCTTACTTCCATGGACTCCCAGAGATCAACGTGATGAGTTTACCAAATATGCTTGATCTCAGCCATACAGGCAGCATAAAGAAAAAACCGACAGGCATACAGATCAGTGGGGAAGCCCAACATATAGTTTGGAACAATCCAAGCTCCAGATCTAGTACTAATATAGACACTCTTGCATCTGAAATAAAAAATAAAAAGTATATTATTATGGATTACAATGACTTATAGTCTATAGATTATTTCTTTTTTCTTCTTTATCAGTTCCCATTCTACTTTTCGGTGTATGGGTTCAGAGGCCTGAGATGATCTTTCTCCAGGATGCCCTGTCCTGGCATTTTCTGTTTCCTTCCGTGAAATTTCTATGCTTCAATGCCTCTTTTATATCTTCTTCCCACTTTCTCCGAGGTCTGCCTTTTGGTATTTTACCTTGGGCTTTAACACTGTATACTGATTTAGCTATTCCATTGTTATTTATTCTGTTTACATGCCCAAACAGTCTCAATTCATTTTGCCATCTGCTTTGGTTTGATCTCTTATTGTTGTGTTTCTGATTTTGTCTCTTTTAGTTTTCCCCACTACTCTTCTTAGATATTTCATTTCAGCTGCCCGTGCTCTATTGTATTCTCTACTGTCTAAGGTCCAGGTTTCACTGCCATAGAGGAGAGTAGTACAATAAACTGTGTTGTAAACTGCCATTTTGGTTTTTGTTGACTATTCTTGCTAACCTACAAATGTCTTTCCTAGATGGTTATATATTGCACTTGCCTTTTGGATTCTCTGGCTGATTTCTTCTCTTAGTTTTCTCTCTGAGTTAATCATTACTCCTAGGTAATTGTAGCTGTTAACTTGTTCTAAATTCTCCTTGCCCAATTTAAGATTTTTGTGTTTTAGTTTCCCTAGTTATTAGTATTGTTTTGATTTTCTTTACATTTACTCTCATTCCTCCTTTATTTAGTTCATTGTTCATAATGTTCATATTCGACTGATGGTCATTTTCTGATTTTCCAAACAAAAACTAAATCATCGGCAAATGAAAGCATACATTTACTAGCTTGAGCTCCACATACCTACATTCATTTTCTTCATTTTTTGAGGATGCCTTTGCGACGGAATCCATAAATGTGATAAACAAAAGAGGACTCAGGTTACAACCATGTCTTACTCTTATATCTACATCAAATTCGGCAGATATGTTTCCAGCTACTCTCACTGCACATGTTGGTTTATTGTAAAAACTTTTAATAGCTTCCATTAAATTTTATTCTACATCGTGTTCTTTTAAGGAATACCATAGTTCGTCCCTCCTCACAGTGACAAATGCCTTTTCTAAGTCAATAAAACACAGGTGCAAGTCAATGTTTCTCTCAAGGATTTTTCTAAATTATTTGTCTAATTGTAAATATGTGGTCTTGTACACTTCTTACTGGTCTAAATCCATTTTGATGTTCTTCAATCTGATCCTCTACTCTTTTCCCCTAGTCTCATTTCCAGTATCCTGGCATATACTTTTCCTGGTACGCTAAGTAGTGATATCCCTCTATAGTTTGAGCTTTCCATAGTTGATCCTTTCTTATGTATTGGTACTACTGTTTCCTTTTTCCAGTCGCTTTGGCACCTGTTAGGACTTCTATGCTTGTTGGTATATTGCATGTAGTAGTTTGTCTGCCTCTCTCCTTGGTTTTTAGTCATTTCTGGATAAACTTGATCTGCTCCAGGGGCTTTTTTCTAATTTCACTTTTCTTATAGCTGTTTGGAGTTCTTCCATTGATATATCTACATCTTCAGCTGTCTCATCTCGATTACGTGTTACTCTTAGTAATTAATCTTTACTCCTTGTTTCATTCGTTCTGGAGGGGTTATGTAATTGGTGAAAATGTTTTCTCTATGCTTCCATGATTTCGCTGTCTTCTTTCATCATTTCTCCTTTAACATTCTTAATTTGTCGTATTGGGCATGCTTTGGCCGTTCTCATGCTCTTCATCGCCTCCCCCCAAAAAAAAAAACAAAAAAAAAAAACAACATAAAACAGCTTTTGATTTCCTTGATAGCTTTCTTCAAGTCTTTGTCCAAACTCTTCTCATTGTTCCTGTTTTGCTTTCCTAACTTCCTCTTGGCAATTGATTTTTTATTCACGTAATCTATCCTATCCTCTGGTCTCTTTGTTTTCGAGTATTTTTTCCAGGCATCCTTCTTTTCTTTGATCTTAGT
>JAXRKP010000662.1:7500-50000 GCA_037039925.1 Doris montereyensis | reverse complement strand
ATATTATGTCATTATTATAGTTGTCATTATTGTAGTTGTCATTATTGTAGTTGTCATTATTATAGTTATCATTATTATAGTTATCATTATTGTAGTTGTCATTATTATTAGTTTATTATTATTGTAGTTGTCATTATTATTATTATTATTATTATTATTATAGTTGTCATTATTGTAGTTGTCATTATTGTAGTTGTCATTATTGTATTGTGATTATTATAGTTTATCATTAGTATAATTGTCATTATTATAATTATTATTATTATTATTATTGTCATTATTGTATAATTGTCATTATTATAGTTGTCATTATTATAATTGTCATTATTATAGTTGTCATTATTATAGTTGTCATTATTGTAGTTGTCATTATTGTAGTTGTCATTATTATAGTTGTCATTATTATAATTGTCATTATTATAATTGTCATTATTATAGTTATCATTATTATAGTTGTCATTAGTATAATTGTCATTATTATAATTGTCATTATTATAGTTGTCATTATTATAGTTGTCATTATTATAGTTGTCATTATTATAGTTGTCATTATTGTAGTTGTGATTATTATAGTTGTCATTAGTATAATTGTCATTATTATAGTTGTCATTATTGTAGTTGTGATTATTATAGTTGTCATTAGTATAATTGTCATTATTGTAGTTGTCATTATTATAGTTGTCATTATTATAATTGTCATTATTATAATTTTCATTATTATAGTTGTCCTTATTATAGTTGTCATTATTTATCGTATTACTAGTATTATTTATTATTAGTCTTGTTATTAGAACGTGGATCAGTAGTTACCTTTGAATGTTTCTTCTCCACGAAACTTTGGCCATGCCGGTTTGGCGTGGTGACCTGTGGTGATAGCCACATTACGAGCAGACGATGAAACGCGTGGAATTTGCAATCTCCGTCTTTCCATCTTCCTCTGTCCCTACATACGTCACTCGCCATTTTTCTCCTGTGGAAAGACAAAATGATAAAAAAAATAGGGGATCGTTCGTCTCGTGACAACCCAACAGCGAAATAGATAAGTAGATCTATCTAAGTCTGTCATTGTTAAGATTGTGCGAAAGTTAGGTCAGCGAGGAAAGCAATGACAAACTACCACGGCATGGTGGGGTACGCATGGAAACATCTAGACTCTACCCACGGTCCCCCCCCTACACTCAGCGTGTAGTAATGAGACTCTGTCTTGTCTTTGTTCAAATTCATCAATTTTGACACGCCCTTTGTCTCACTGTTTGTTGGCGGGAGTCGGTAGTCCAGAGGCAAAGTGTCGGCCTCTCAACCAAGAGGTAATGTATTCGAGCCTCGCCAACGTTTGAAAAAAACTTTCTCTATTTTTTTTTCGAGCTAAATCTACCCTCCCTCCTCCTCTGTTCCAGGTTAGGTCGATCTACACCTAGTCCCATCGGGAGCAGGCGATACAAATAAAAAGGATGTCCCGTGTGACAACTCTCTGTGCACATTAAAGATTCTTTGGTTGTTTACAGAACAGTCTGGGCAACATTACAAATCCTACAAATTTTAAAAAAACTTTATTTATTCACAAAAACGATATTTGCAGCAATGACCATCAGCATTAATAAAGATGGAGGAGACTAGTACGACAGTTCATTGTACAGAGCTCTTATGACCATCAGCATTAATAAAGATGGAGGAGACTAATACGACAGTTCATTGTACAGAGCTCTTATGACCATCAGCATTAATAAAGATGGAGGAGACTAATACGACAGTTCATTGTTACAAAGATGCTCTTATGACCATCAGCATTAATAAAGATGGAGGAGACTAATACGACAGTTCATTGTACAGAGCTCTTATGACCATCAGCATTAATAAAGATGGACGAGACTAGTACGACAGTTCATTGGACGAGATGTGACTCCTATGACCTCAGCATTAATAAAGATGGACGAGACTAGTACGACAGTTCATTGTACAGAGCTCCACTATGACCATCAGCATTAATAAAGATGGAGACTAGTACGACAGTTCATTGTACAGAGCTCTTATGACCATCACCATTAATAAAGATGGAGGAGACTAGTACGACAGTTCATTGTACAGAGCTCTTATGACCATCACCATTAATAAAGATGGAGGAGACTAGTACGACAGTTCATTGTACAGAGCTCTTATGATCATCACCATTAATAAAGATGGAGGAAACTAGTACGACAGTTCATTGTACAGAGCTCTTATGACCATCACCATTAATAAAGATGGAGGAGACTAGTACGACAGTTCATTGTGCAAGGCTCTTATGACCATCACCATTAATAAAGATGGAGGAGACTAGTACGACAGTTCATTGTACAGAGCTCTTATGACCATCAGCATTAATAAAGATGGAGGAGACTAGTACGACAGTTCATTGTACAGATCTCTTATGATCATCACCATTAATAAAGATGGACGAGACTAGTACGACAGTTCATTGTACAGAGCTCTTAAAGATGGAGGAATCACCATTAATACAGAGCTATGGACGAATAAAGATGGAGGAGACTAGTACGACAGTTCATTGTACAGAGCTCTTATGACCATCACCATTAATAAAGATGGAGGAGACTAGTACGACAGTTCATTGTACAGAGCTCTTATGACCATCACCATTAATAAAGATGGAGGAGACTAGTACGACAGTTCATTGTACAGAGCTCTTATGACCATCAGCATTAATAAAGATGGACGAGACTAGTACGACAGTTCATTGTACAGAGCTCTTATGACCATCAGCATTAATAAAGATGGACGAGATTAGTGCGACAGTTCATTGTACAGAGCTCTTATGACCATCAGCATTAATAAAGATGGACGAGACTAGTGACAGTTCATTGTACAGAGCTCTTATGACCATCAGCATTAATAAAGATGGACGAGACTAGTACGACAGTTCATTGTACAGAGCTCTTATGACCATCAGCATTAATAAAGATGGACGAGACTGAGTGAACAGTTCATTGTACAGAGCTCTTATGATCATCAGCATTAATAAAGATGGACGAGACTAGTACGACAGTTCATTGTACAGAGCTCTTATGACCATCACCATTAATAAAGATGGACGAGATTAGTACGACAGTTCATTGTACAGAGCTCTTATGACCATCAGCATTAATAAAGATGGACGAGACTAGTACGACAGTTCATTGTACAGAGCTCTTATGACCATCACCATTAATAAAGATGGAGGAGACTAGTACGACAGTTCATTGTACAGAGCTCTTATGATGGACCATCACCATTAATAAAGATGGAGGAGACTAATACGACAGTTCATTGTACAGAGCTCTTATGACCATCAGCATTAATAAAGATGGACGAGACTAGTACGACAGTTCATTGTACAGAGCTCTTATGACCATCAGCATTAATAAAGATGGACGAGACTAGTACGACAGTTCATTAATAAAGATGGAGGAGACTAGTACGACAGTTCATTGTACAGAGCTCCTATGACCATCACCATTAATAAAGATGGAGGAGACTAATACGACAGTTCATTGTACAGCGCTCTTATGATCCTTGGGCACTTCTTAAGATCTGATGTCCCGTTTGACCCAGAAATGGTTGGCCAGATAGGAATACCTCGTCATATTTTGCCAAACATTTAACAATGGGAATGAAGTGAAAATAAGGAATGAGAGGGGGGGGAGGGGAGGGCTTATGTGGTTGCGACAAAACTTACCAATTTGTTCCACATTGACGACCTTGACCCGAAATTTGACATTGCTCAAAAGGTCAAAGTTGCGAGCGTAGTCCTTGATGTAGCTGGCCATGTCAGTGTGGTGGGGGTAGTCGGGGGCGGAGTCGGAAAACGGGTAGTCGGAGAAACAGTAGTTGTACTTGGATACGTTGCTGGGGATGGACCATGGACCATGGATCATGGATCATAGTATATTGTATTAATGATCAGTTATTGTCATGGTCACAACGCAAACCATTTTACGACCACAACACAAGCCTCAACAACAATAATAGCAACAACAACAACAACAACAACAGCATCAACAACATTGTCATGAGTCACAATTCAACCATTGTTTTCAAACCCGGTGAAAATTATAAGAAAACTTTACGACCACCAATCACAAGTATATTGTATTAATGATCTTATTGTCAACAACAATAATACAAAAACAACAACAACAACAACAACAACAAACAACAACAACATTACACCTCGTTAACATGAGACACGATATTCCCCATTGTTTCATAACCCGGTGACAAATTACAAAACTTTGATAGAGAGGAAACAACAGCCAACGAAATAAACCACCCCCCCGAAATGTAGGTAAGACAAAAAATTCAAACGTGGAAAAGCACATTAATTCCCCCCCCCCCACCCCCACCCCTTACCAACTACAACAGCAATGATAGGAAAACACAGACAATTCCCCCACCCCACCCCCACCCCTTACCAACTACAACAGCAATGATAGGAAAACACAGACAACTCCCCCCACCCCACCCCTTACCAACTACAACAGCAATGATAGGAAAACACAGACAACTCCCCCCCCCACCCCACCCTTACCAACTACAACAGCAATGATAGGGAAAACACAGACAACTCCCCCCCCACCCCCACTCCTTACCAACTACAACAGCAATGATAGGAAAATACAGACAACTCCCCCCCCCCCCCCACCCCTTACCAACTACAACTGCAATGATAGGAAAACACAGACAATTCCCCATCCCCACCCCCACCCTGCAATTACCAACTACAACAGCAATAATAGGGAAAACACAGACAATTCCCCCCCCACCCCACCTTACCAACTATAACAGCAATGATAGGAAAACACAGACAACCCCCCCCCACCCTTACCAACTACAACAGCAATGATAGGAAAATACAGACAACTTCCCCACCCCCACCCCTTACCAACTACAACAGCAATGATAGGAAAACACAGACAACTTCCCCACCCCCACCCCTACCAACTACAACAGCAATGATAGGGAAACACAAACGTAAACATAATTAAATCATGACATCATGATATTATGTTAAGAGAGAGAAAGGACATTATGTTTATGTTGTAAGGTTATAATTAAAATTTAATGATCACAAGGTCGTTTTCATTTGAGAAAGTTTTCCCACCACAAGCGACACTTAATTATTGAAAATGTCATTGTTTAACCCGTCTTTCAGTGGAATTTTCCTTAAACCAAAACGCCATTTTGAACAGGTTTATTACCGTAATTAAAACGTTGGAGAGAGAGAACAGAGAAAGAGAGAGAGAAACACACAGAGAGAGAAAGACAGAGAGGCAGAGAGAGAGAGAGAAAGAAAGACAGAGAGGCAGAGAGAGAGAGAGAGAGAGAGAGAGAGAGAGAGAGAGAGACACACACACAGAGAGGCAGAGAGAGAGAGAGAGACACAGAGAGAGGCAGAGCAGAGAGAGAGAGAGAGAGAGAGAGAGAGAGAGAGAGAGAGAGAGAGAGAGAGAGAGAGAGAGAGAGAGAGAGAGAGAGAGAGAGAGAGACAGACAGACAGACAGACAGACAGACAGACAGACAGACAGACAGGCAGACAGACAGACAGACAGAGAGACAGACAGACAGACAGACAGAGAGAAAGAGAGAGGGAGGGAAGGAGAGACAGACAGACAGACATACAGAGAGGCACATACACAAACACACGTACACACAGACACAGACACAGAGACAAGCTGAGAGGTACAGGCAGAGACACTGAGGCAGAGGCAGTGACAGAGATGGGCTGAGAGAGACGAACAGATGGACAGGCAGAGACACAAAAATAAACCCAACCTCTACCTAGACACACACACACACACACACACACACACACACACACAACCAAGAGACAAAACCATTGGATGACTCACATGTGAGTGAACCTCATGACACCGTAATCCTTTTCCCTAAACGTCCACAAACCACCGACGTCCGGTGGACTTTTCCAAGATGGCCACTTCAAAGCCATTGTCCTTGAGGCATTTGGCGGCTACAAGTCCGGAGATGCCCGCCCCGATGACCACTGCATCTTTCTCTATCACATCCGCCATGGTGATGCTCTCTACAGTCTGTTCAGCACGGTTTACCTGTCACAGGTGAAAGAAAACAAAAACGAAAAGGAGAGGGGGGGGGAGGGGAGGGGAGGGGTAGTCATTAGAGCCAGGTAGCATCATTAATAAACCAATTAGCTTTGTGGGTCACATCAAAATTACAAAAATTTGGTTATTAGATTTCTCGCAATCCGTATTACCAACCCCCCTTCCTCCCCCAAACACAGAACTATATCTCTAACCCTGATGTCGTTAGAGAACATCAAACCTGAAAACGTATATTACAACTGGGATATGTAGATGCCATGTAGCAACATGTTAATGATATTACAGTAATCTGCACCAAATGTGCACGCCGCCAAAATGCACGATTCGCGTAGTTAGCCCGGTTGGTAGCACGCTTTCTTTTCATGGCGAGGCGATGGGTGCCGACGCAGAGGTTGCGGGTTCCATCCCCATGGTGGCCAAGATTTTTTTCTTCTGACTATTCCTTTATATTTGTTTCGTCTTTGTTCCTATGGCTGCTGCTTGTCTTGCTGCTGCTGCTGCTGCTGCTGCTGCTGCTGCTGCTGCTGCTGCTGCTGCTGCTGCTGCTGCTGCTGCTGCTGCTGCTGCTGCTGCTGCTGCTGCTGCTGCTGCTGCTGCTGCTGCTGCTGCTGCTGCTGCTGTTGCTGCTGCTGCTGCTGCTGCTGCTGCTGCTGCTGCTGCTGCTGCTGCTGCTGCTGCTGCTGCTGCTGCTGCTGCTGCTGCTGCTGCTGCTGCCACTGCTGCTGCTGCTGCTGCTGCTGCTGCTGCTGCTGCTGCTGCTGCTGCTGCTGCTGCTGCTGCTGCTGCTGCTGCTGCTGCTGCTGCTGCTGCTGCTGCTGCTGCTGCTGCTGCTGCTGCTGCTGCTGCTGTTGCTGCTGCTGCTGCTGCTGCTGCTGCCGCTGCTGCTGCTGCTGCTGCTGCTGCTGCTGCTGCTGCTGCTGCTACTGCTGCTGCTGCTGCTGCTGCTGCTGCTGCTGCTGCTGCTGCTGCTGCTGCTGCTGCTGCTGCTGCTGCTGCTGCTGCTGCTGCTGCTGCGCTGCTGCTGCTGCTGCTGCTGCTGCTGCTGCTGCTGCTGCTGCTGTTGCTGCTGCTGCTGCTGCTGCTGCTGTTGCTGCTGCTGCTGCTGTTGCTGCTGCTGCTGCTGCTGCTGCTGCTGCTGCTGCTGCTGCTGCTGCTGCTGCTGCTGCTGCTGCTGCTGCTGCTGCTGCTGCTGCTGCTGCTGCTGCTGCTGCTGCTGCTGCTGCTGCTGCTGCTGTTGCTGCTGCTGCTGCTGCTGGTGCTGCTGCTGCTGCTGCTGCTGGGGCGCTGCTGCTGCTGCTGCTGCTGCTGCTGCTGCTGCTGCTGCTGCTGCTGCTGCTGCTGCTGCTGCTGCTGCTGCTGCTGGTGCTGGCTTGCTGCTGCTGCTGCTGCTGGCTGCTGTTGCTGCTGCTGCTGCTGCCTGTTGCTGCTGCTGCTGCTGCCTGCTGCTGCTGCTGCTGCTGCTGCTGCTACTACTAGAACTGCTGCTGCTACTACTACTGCTGCTGCTGCTGCTGCTATTGCTACTGTTGCTGCTGCTGCTATTGCTACTACTATTGCTGCTGCTACTGCTGCTGCTGCTGCTACTACTACTGCTGCTGCTGCTGGGGCCTACTGCTGCTGCTGCTGCTGCTGCTGCTGCATAATCTGTTGCTGCTGCTGCTGCTGCTGCTGCTTGTTTCTTCCCTGCTGCTGCTACTTGCTCTCACCTCTCTCTCTCTCTCTCTCTCTCTCTCTCTCTCTCTCTCTCTCTCTCTCTCTCTCTCTCTCTCTCTCTCTCTCTCTCTCTCTCTCTCTCTCTCTCTCTCTCTCTCTCTCTCTCTCACACACACACACACACACACACACACACAATAGAAGAAACGTGGCAATTGTATAAAAAACACTCCTCAGTTGTACTGAAGATGTCTGTGGTAGGAAACAAATTAAAGGAGAAAGGCAAAGACACATGGTGGAATGAGAATGTCAAAACTAAGATCAAAGAAAAGAAGGATGCCTGGGAGAAATACTTGCAAACAAAGAGACCAGAGGATAGGATATATTATATGAATAAAAGAACTATCGCCAAGAGGAAGTTAGGAAAGCAAAACAGGAACAATGGGAAGAGTTTGGACAAAGACTTCAAGAAGGCTATCAAAGAAATCAAAAGCTGTATTTTTTTTTTTGGGGGGGGGATGAAGAGCATGATAAAGACCAAAGCATGGCCAATACAACAAATTAAGAATGCCAAAAGGAGGAATATTGAAAGTTTACAGCCAAATCATGGCAGCGTGGAGAAAATATTTTCAACAATAACACAATCCCTCCAGAACATATGAAACCAGCAGTAAAGATCAATTAGTAAGAGTAACAAGTAACCCAGAGGAGACAACTGACGATGTAGATATATCAATGGAAGAACTCCAAACAGCTATAAGAAAAAGTGAAATTAGGAAAAGCCACAGGAGCAGATTACGTTCATCCAGAAATGATTAAAAACCAAGGGAAGGAGGCAGACAAACTACTACATGCAATATGTCAAGAAGCATGGAAGTCCAAACAGGTGCCAGGATACTGGAAATGAGACTAAGGAAAAGAGTAGAGGATCAGATTGAAGAGCATCAGAGTGAATTTAGACCAGGAAAAAGTGTAAAAGACCACATATTTACAATTAAACAAGTAATAGAAACATTCCTTGAGAAGAAACATTGACTTGCACCTGCGTTTTATAGATCTAGAAAAGGCTCTTGATCCTGTGAGGAGGGACGAACTATGGCATTCCTTAAAGAACACAATGTAGAGCAAAAATTTAATAGAAGCCATAACATTTTTTTACAATAAACCAACATGTGCAGTGAGAGTAGCTGAAAACATATTTGCAGAATTTGATGTAGATATAGGGGTAAGACAGAGTTGTAGCCTAAGTCCTCTTTTGTTTATCACATTTATGGATTCAGTCGCAAAGACATCCTCAAACATGAAGAACGTGAATGTAAGTATGTGGAAGCTCAAACCAGTAAATGTATCAATGCTTTCATTTGCCGATGATTTAGTTCTCTTTGGAAAATCAGAAAGTGACCTTCAGTCGAATATCAACATCATGAACAATGAACTAAATAAAAGAGGAATGAGAGTAAATGCAAAGAAAACCAAAACAATGTTAGTAACTAGGGAAGCTAAAACACAAAATCTTAAATTGGGCAGGGAGAAATAAGAATAAGTTCACAGCTACAATTACCTAGGAGTAATGATAAACTCAGAGGGTCACTTTAAGGGAAATTAGCCAGAGAATCCAAAAGCAAGTGCAATATATAACCATCTAGGAAAGGCATTTGTAGGTAAACAAGAAGTGCCAACAAAAACAAAATAGCAGCATAAACAGTTTATTGTTCCACTCTCCTCTATGGCAGCGAAACCTGGACCTTAGACAGTAGAGACTACAGTAGAGTACAGACAGCTGAAATGAAATATCTAAGAAGAGCAGTAGGAAAACTAAAAGAGACAAAATCAGAAACACAACAATAAGAGATCAAACCAAAACAGATGGCATAAAAACTAAGATAGAAATAAATCAATTGAGATGGTTTGGGCATGTAAACAGAATGAAAGACAATAGAATAGCTAAATCAGTCTACAGTGCTAAAACTCAAGGTAAAAAACCGGAAGGCAGACCTCGGAGAAAGTGGGAAGAAGATATAAAGAGGCATTTGAAGAATAGAAATTTAACATTTTTGGAAGGAAACAAAAAATGCTAGGACAGGGCATCCTGGAGAAAGATCATCTCAGGCATCTGAACCCATACACGGAAAGGTAGAATGGGAACTGATAAAGAAAGAAAGATTTACTTTACTTTAGTTTCTTCACTTGACAGGTATATAAATGAGTATCCAGCTATAGGTAAAAAAAACAAAATCTTGTCAGAGTGTTAGAACGAAGAGCCAAACAAGCATGTGTACTGTATGCTCTCCCGGGAGTTGAGACGGACTTTACATGAAATCATGGCCTGTTGGGTTATAAACTTGTGGGGATACAGACTATAAATAATTCTCACCAAATACAATGTGATAAAATGCAATCCTTAACTTCCACGAAACAGTTCCTCTTAGATTAAAAAAAAAATATCGTCTTATTGGATATGTATCACTACTTGTTTACCATGACGATCCCACACAAATAAATACCAATTGCTTGAACCACAATATTAAATATTGCTCGCTGGCTTTTCCCTTGATTGGCTTGATAATATCAGACTCACTGAGGGAACTTTATCTCTTTATAAAAACAAATTTGAATAAATAATATATTTACATTATTCAACTCAGGATATAATAAAACAGATATCACAAGCAGTTGACAGTTGGGTGAATTATTCATGGCTCGTGTTCAGTTTTTCTCTTCAGCTTTGCGAATGTGCGTGCGCACGAAAAGGGAAAAGGTAGGTACAGTTGAGTAGAAATGTCTACGCAAGAAACGTTCTTTCTCTCGTTTTACGATCATATTCATGTACACAGTAGGGGATTCGGTGGTGCAGATGCAAAGGTGTCGGCCTTTTAACCAAAGGTAGTGGATCCGAGCCCAGACAGCGACTGAAAAATGTTCTCGAATTTTTTTGAGTAAAATCTACCCCCTCTCTCTCTGGTACAAGTAGGTGGATCAACACCTAGTCCCATCGGAGACGGACGATAAAAAGGAGGACCCGTGTGCAGATGTTCCGCGTCCACTAGAACTTTTCAACTCGTCATCAGAGCTAGGCAAATTGTGACGACATAGAACTTTCAACTCGTCACCAGGCTAGGCAAATTGTGACGACATCGAACTTTTCAACCCGTCATCCACGCTAGACAAATTGTGACGACATCCAACTTTTCAACTCGTCACCCAGGCTAGGCAAATTGTGACGACATATAACTTATCAACTCGTCATCCAGGCTAGTCAAATTGTGACGACATAGAACTTTTCAACTCGTCATCCAGCTGAACAAACAATGACGACATAGCATTTTTTCAACTCGTCATCCAGGCTAGGCAAATTGTGACGACATAGAACTTTTCAACTCGTCATCCAGGCTAGACAAACTATGACAACATAGAAAATTTTCAACTCAGGCAAATTGTGACGACATCGCAAGGTGTTTTCCTGGCTAAAAAAAATTGAAGGAAAGGACATTGAATAAATCATAGGAACAAAGACGAGACAAAGACAAGGAATAGGCAAAAAAACAAACCCTGGCCACCTTAAGGATCAAACCCACGACCTCTGGGTCGGCATCCATTACCTCGACGTGAAAGGAACGCTAGCTATCAACTGAGCTAATTTCCCATGTTGTTTTTCCCTGTCTATTCCTCTCCATCCGTAAAGGAAAATTAGCAGAGAACATGTAAT
Organism: Doris montereyensis; assembly: GCA_037039925.1. Lineage (NCBI taxonomy): Eukaryota > Metazoa > Mollusca > Gastropoda > Nudibranchia > Dorididae > Doris > Doris montereyensis. Next base: position 38,531 of record JAXRKP010000662.1, on the reverse strand, counting down.
TATCGATAGAACATCAGAGAATACTTGCCGTGTCAGAGGAACCAATTAAGAGCCTAGAAAGATGGTATGATGCGACACTTAAAGATACCAAGAGATCAAAAGATACTAAAGAAGAAGCCGAGGAAGGGCTGAAAAGAATTGACGAGAGTGATCTCAAGGAAAATATATAGTGTGGTGCCAGCAGTTCATGCTGATTCCCAAAAATCTTATGACCCCCTACTGATATACGACATATGTACAGCTGCTGTTGAAGCAATTGAAGCTACGATGAACAAGTATATGAGGATGTGGTTTGGTGTACCACCCTGTCTTTCAAATGTGACATTCTACTGCCGGTAGGCAAAATTCCAGTTACCTTTAAAATATATCATGGAGAAGAACATAAGGTGGAAAAAGCAAATCTGTAAATGATGTTCGAAAATTCAAGAGTATTCAACGGTGAGATTAGTTCAAACCAAGTTCAAAACTGGAAGAAAACTGAAAGCTGCCGACGCAGTCAAAAAAACAGCCCAAGATTGCTTGAGGATGAAGGAAGTTACCGGACACACACAAAATAACCGTGCAGGGCTAGTAACATCTCAGACAAAATGGTGGTCAAAGCAGAAGGCAAGAAAAGAGAGACATGGTCATCCACGAAGTAAGGCTTGAAGAGAACACTAAGCGAGTCCAAAAGCAGTCCAACAATCTCAGCAAGGTCGTTGGACAATATGGGAAAACGCCTAGCAGAGGCCTTGCCAAGAATGGCAAATGACGCTATTAAGGATACGATTCAGTGTATGACCCCTTAACAATCAAATGCAAATTTGATGAAGTAGGTGTATATTACATGGAGCTGATGACTGAAACTTCTCAGAAAACCTTCCATACTGGGAAAACCATCCCCAGGTTATCAAGACGAGTGGAATGAGACTTGATATAATTACTCAGTCAAACTCCAGACACCAAATTATCATGATTGAGCTGATAGTGCCTTATGAGAGCAGAATCGACCAAGCTCATCAGTATAAATCTGTAAAGTACTGCGACTTGGCCAATGATCTCCAGAAAGCCGGATTTATAACCAGAGTACTGGCAGTAGAAGTTCGCACGAGCGAGTTTCTAGGAGCATCGACTTATTCCCTCCTAAAACAGCTCTCAGTTACGGGGAAGCAAACGCACTAGAGCCCTCAAACAGTTGACAGAAACAGCGGAAAAGAATTCCAGCTGGATCTGGTCAAGATGAAATGAGGACTTCATATACGATAAAGATGACAACTAGGTATGGATGTACAAATGGCATATATATATATATATATATATATATATATATATATATATATATATATATTTTGACACGGAGGTTGATAACCAATGATATAATCACCACTGTCATGTGACTAGGAGAATGATGTGGAAGTGGTGCATAAACACCTTTGGATATTTAAGTATTGACACACACACACACATACACACACACATACACACACACATACACACACACACACACACACATACACACACATACACACACGCACACACGAAACATACATACACACATACACACACGACACACACATACCCACAAACACACACACAGATACATACACACACATACATACACACACACACACACACACACCCTACCATCTAACCATAAATTTTGAGGACCTCGATCTCTGACATCGTCGTGATAAATTTAAAATAAGCGCTACTGTCTGGTGTTCATTTCATATTGTGTAGTTAACACAAGATTGCTATCTCATTATCATTCATTACTTACGTAGATCTAGCTTTCAGTAATATACCTGTAGTAAGGCAGGATAAAGGAATGTATGCTTCACTTGCCAAGCAATAATTTTAAGCTCTTGTCATCGATATTGTTTATTCACCGCATTGTCTATAATGGTAAAGGTAGACATGTTTTCGTCAATTAATTGTAAGCTGTTTCATCATAATATTTGCTTACCTACCTAATTCGTTGGTTACCACATAAAAGCGATGACATAAGCAGGCAGAGAGCTGGCAAGCGAACGAGAGAGAGAGAGAGAACGAGAGAGAGCAGAGAGAGAGAGAGAGAGAAGAATATTAGAGAGAGGAGAGAGAGAGAGGACCTAGAGAGAGAGAGAGAGTCATAAGCCTAAGCCATGGTTAAATTTACGACACGGAGGTTGATAACCAATGATATAGGGAGGGAGAGAGAGAAGGAGAGAGAAAGAGAGATATTTAGAGAGACAGACACAGAGAGAGAGACACATAGAGAGAGAGAGAGAGATAGGAGACAGACAGACAGACAAATAGACAGACGGACAGAGAGAGAGATACATACACACACACATACATACACACACACACACACACACCCTAGAGAGAGAGAAGTTTGAGGAGAGAGATCTCTGACATCGAGGTGAGAGAGAGAATAAGCCCCTTAGAGAGTGAGAGAGAGAGAGACAGGCAGACAGACAGACAGACAGACAGACAGACGTACAAGGCAAATAAAGAAATTATGCTTCACTTGCCAAGCAATAATTTTAGCTCTTGTCATATATATTGTTTATTCTGCCATTGTCTATAATGGTAAAGGTAGACATGTTTTCGTCAATTAATTGTAAGCTGTTTCATCATATATATTTGCTTACCTAATTCATTGGTTACCACATAAAAGCGATGACATAAGCAGGCAGAGAGCTAGCAAGCGAACAGAGAGAGAGAGAGAGAGAGAGAGAGAGAGAGAGAGAGAGAGAGAGAGAGAGAGAGAGAGAGAGAGAGAGAGAGAGAGAGAGAGAGAGAGAGAGAGACAGACAGACAGACAGACAGACAGACAGACAGACAGACAGACAGACAGACAGACAGACAGACAGACAGACAGACAGAGAACTAAGATAAACAGAGACAAACATATATATATATAGAGAGAGAGAGAGAGAGATAGTATATATATATGATAGATAGGGAGACGAACGGACAGACAAAATATATATATATATCAGAGAGAGAGAGAGAGAGAGAGAGAGAGAGAGAGAGAGAGTGAGAGAGAGAGAGAGAGAGAGAGAGAGAGAGAGAGAGAGAGAGAGAGAGAGAGAGAGAGAGAGGAGAAGGAGCAGGCAGACAGACAGACAGACAGACAGACAGACTTCTATTTTCTAATATATCTATCTATCTTACTATCTATCTATCTATCTATCATCTATCTATCTATCTATCTATCTATCCATCTATCTTTCTATCTATATATTGATCTATATATCTATCCTCCGCCGAAAATCGATCTTAATGGGAGTACCGACAATAAGTCACTAATATCAATAATTGAAAGTGTCATAGTAAAAATGTATCAATCAATGCATGAAAAAATTTTAATTGAAATCATTACTTTGTCGCAAATTTTTCAAATTACAGACAGACAGCTCTTGTTCTCCAAGAGGATATTCTCAAAGAAATAGACTCTAATTTTAAATTCATAATATCAATAATTGAAAGGTGTCATAGTAGAAATGTAAAAACAAAAAATTAACAAACGCGTATTTGAAAAAAATCAATAGATTCCTTTTGTGTAAGTACATATCACAAGGGTGTCCTGGTATGATACGTGTTGAGATACAACCATTTTCTTTCTTATGAAATTGATACATATCAAATTATCAGATAATTCCTCTGAGACATTAGCAATAGGCAGCTTTGCTCTCAAGGATTTGGGTGGCTTTAAATATTTTTTTTCTTAAAAGCACAAGAATGGATAACATTCCTGTAAATGTGACGTCAATACATTCCGATTTCTGGAAAAAAGATCGTTAGTGTATGAATGGAATTTTGGCCCTTGCTAAAAATACCAGCAGATACACCGACAAAAGAAAAAAAATCCTTGGCCCGTCTTCAATAATAAATTCATCACCTACAAAGACAAACTCTTACAAATAAAAAAAATACATACAAAATAATTTATCATACATTAAAGATATCTGCTCTACAACTGGCATAGCAACAATGAAAGAAATGGAAGAAAGATTAGATCGATATCAAGAACGTTCGATTACAACACAATATTCAACAATATTTCAGTAGCATGGAAATTAATGTTTAACAATATATTTCCAAGTTCTTTTTTAACAAATGAGTTGGAAGATGATATCGTTGAAAACATACTCAGCTCTCACATGAGAAATATTCGGCTAGTTCTAACGAATACAGAAAACGACTTTCTGTGGACGAAAAGTTCTGGGCTCGTAAACTCAATATCGATATCAACAAATATTATTTATTGAAGCTTACACAGCCCTAAGGAATCTAGACTTAGATTGCTACATCATAAGATATTCCATAACATTCATCCTACAAATATCATGTTACAAAAGGAAGAAAATTAAAGAGACATATAAATGTGATTTTTAACATATATTAAATTTTGGAACTTTAGAAAGTTAAATTACTTACATATAAGCTTGAAATAGTTTAATGAATGGTTGGTAGCGTACAATGCATTAATACAGTTTTGCAATTATAAAATATATAAATGCAATTATAAAATATATAAATGCAATTATAAAATATATAAATGCAATTTTTAAAATATATAAATGCAATTATAAAATATATAAATGCAATGATAAAATATATAAATGCAATTATAAAATATATAAATGCAATTATAAAAAATATATAAATGCAATTATAAAATATATAAATGCAATTATAAAATATATAAATGCAATTATAAAATATATATAATACAATTATAAAATATATAAATGCAATTATAAAATATATAAATGCAATTATAAAATATATAAATGCAATTATAAAATATATAAATGCAATTATAAAATATATAAATGCAATTATAAAATATATAAATGCAATTTTAAAATATATAAATGCAATTATAAAATATATAAATGCAATTATAAAATATTATAAATGCAATTATAAAATATATAAATGCAATTATAAAATACATAAATGCAATTATAAAATATATAAATGCAATTTTAAATCCCTACCTAGATCTATAGTCATCGGCAAAACAAAACAAAAACAAAAACATTGGATATAAGCACCATAAAAGGCTCGCCTGAGAAAAAAAAATTTGTAACGCTATTGTTATCTTATCATTGTTATCTATCTTTCAACCGGACTTTCCTTCTTTTTTTTCCTACTTGTCTATCTTTCTATCTGTCTGTCTTTCTATCTTACAGATACCATGTGCTGGTAACTAGTGGACAGGCAGAGGACACACAGATTTGTTTTAAAGCTTTTATGTCCATCTTCAGGATAACGAAATCATGAGTTGAGAGGATCCAGAAGAGTTTAAAAACTACAGTCCAGATGAGTAAAATCAATGCAAGACAATGTCGACTAGATCTAGATCTTAACACTACTAATGCTTAATCCTAATCATGATCCTCTCCTCCATTGCCCCAGTCTCCCCTCCTGTTACTATTACTATTAGTATTAGATCTCCTCGCCAGCTATTACTACTATGATGAAGACGACGATGGCTACTACTACTGCTACTACTACTGACTGCTGCTACTAATCTGCTGCTACTACTACTACTACTACTACTACTACTACTGCTACTACTACTACTACTGCTACTACTACTACTACTGCTACTGCTACTACTACTACTACTACTACTACTACGAGGCGAAATATGACAAAAGTGACAACTCCACTAATAAAGACAGAACAAACACGTGACGTTTCGGGTATAACCCTTCGTCAGACAACAGACGAGAAATATCTAGAATCTAGATCTAAGTACTACCTCAGGCATCACACAATGTGATGTCAGAAGAAAAACAGAAAGGAGGAAGAAAAGAAAGAAAAAGACAGTGATGATAAGAAACGTAGTAGAGGGGATGTGAAGAATGATTGAGAATCGAAGGTTCAGATCTAGAATGAAATAAAAAATATGAAAATAAGTAAGTAATAAAAGGTGAAGAGGAAAGGATATAGAATAGAGAGAGAGAAATAGAGAGAGAGAGAGAGAGAGAGAGAGAGAGAGAGAGAGAGAGAGAGAGAGAGAGAGAGAGAGAGAGAGAGAGAGAGAGAGAGAGAGAGAGAGAGAGAGAGAGAGAGAGAGAGAGAGAGAGAGAGAGAGAGAGAGAGAGAGAGAGAGAGAGAGAGAAGAAGAGAGGAGAGAGGCAGGAAGGTGTGAGTATGGGAAACAAGAACAAAAAAATAGGATAACTATAAGACTAGATCTATATCTCACTGGGTCTAGAAAGAAGAAATGATAGAGAATGAATGAAAGGAAGTATCAATCAAGACAAAAATTTACACTTTAAGTGCGAAATGTATACAAATTACAAATGTATCGATGCAATAAGGGAACAGAGTAAACAACTTATCTGAAAATTCAAAAAATACCAGTTAGCACTAGTTGATGCTTTACAAGTTATCGAAGTCTTTTCTCCTTGGTGATGAAATAGGGTGTATTCACGGAATGCAGGAGACAATCAACTTTATTCTTATTGTTCATTGTATAAATTGTTCCATAAGCAATCTCATCTTTGAATAAACAATCCTTATAATTATCAAATTTTAATATGTTTTCTTGCTGCTCAATTATTTATAGCAATACATCTTATTTCTCAATGCAATGAATTCTGTAATGATTTTCCACCTAATTCATCTTTGAATTGACCAATTACTTTTTTTTAATTTTTAATAATAATAATTTATTGTCTCTATTCATATTAGAAGTATCTAAATGACTTTTAATTTGTTTTATATCATCATATAAATCATCTGTATAAATATTCAGAACAAGTGCGTCGGTGTCTTGATAAATAATCTCATTATCTGGGAAGTAATTTTCTATTATGTCATAATTAAATTCATACATTAATAATTTGGAATGATCTATTATACACATCCCCAAGTAAATTGGTTTATTAAATTTAACTGATAATTAAAATGTGTTCATAATTATTCCTTTGAAATTATCATTGAAATCAATAACATCTTTGAAATATTTTTAGATGGATATTTTTTTACTTCATCTCCATCTCTTGTAAAATGTATCTTAAATCTATCTCTGGTATTTTCTTCTGTTTTTCCATGAAAGGAATTATTCAACGATTTCCAAAATCCTTTTAAAAAATCATTTGTTGCTTTAGCACACATTTCAGTATTAAAATCAATGTAGGCTTTTCAACCACGGTTTTGATAAAAAGATATCACTCTGTGAACATTTGACGCTTCCATTCCTAATGACAAATAATACTTTAATATTTTATGTTGTACAACATAACCTTTTTATTATTTAAATCAAGATAAAGTTTTCTCTGATATACTTAGTTTTTCTGTGTTTAACTCTAAATACCTTTTTAAATAATCTGATATCTCTTCTCCGTCAACATTTCTATTTTCTGGTGCTAATGGATACTTCCTGGTTTTAAACTTTGTTAAATCATTTAATTTTAAACCAACACTGACAATTATTCCTAAATCATCATTACAGTGATTTAAATATTGTTCTATTGCAAAAGAAGGGTGGTTTATATTTTGATCAACTTTTAAATATTTTAGATTTTTATATGTAAGAGGTTGACTCGTACCATGTCCATACAAATTATTTGTATCAATATACCAAATATACTTTTGTTTTAAGGAACTGTTGCATGCTTTCTTTATTATTTAAATCTATTCAGGAAGTAATCATCTTCTCTGTGATCAATTTTTATAAACATCTTTTATGTGTTTGTTGTTTTTGCTTTAAGCCACCTAAATCCTAACACACCAGAGAACAAACCTCTTATCCCTCTTTGAATTGTATTTAACATATCATAGTCAGTTAGTAGTTCTAATTCTATTGGTTTCATCAATTTTAATTGGTTTTTAACTCCTTTTCTTGAGTGATTAACAACACATTGAAAATATTTATCATTAGATTGAAGAAATCTTTCTAACTTAACTTTTGAGTGTAATTGATCGCATGATTCGAATCTTTTACCTTCGAATTTTAATCAAATTCCCATGTTAATCCAGGAACAGAGCAACAATATATTAGATCTATTTCATGTTGATCTAGACAAAGGTTTGTAAAATTCTCAAACTCATCTGATAATATAAATACATCCATTAACTGATACAATAAATGATAATCTTCTAAATTATTACAATACCTATTATATATTTGTGTGTATGTTTTATATTCTTTGTCACTAATATTAGATTGATTTAACGAGGAATAGAATAATTCTTGTGATGGTAATTTTGTTTCCTCAAATTTATCTAATGACGAAAAGTATTCGTAAGGATAAACACCTTTGAATGTTCTTTCCCACTTATTCTCAGCTTTGTTAAACTCATAATACTTTAAGTCTTCAAATAACTGATCAGAGAACTGTTATATATATATATATATATATATATATATATATATATATATATATATATATATATATAGATATATATATATATATATATATATATATATATATATATATATATATATATATATATATATATAATCACTATATATATATATAATCACTAATCTACATCATAATCTTCTTTTCTTAATTCATCCATTAGCTTGTTTCTTTTTCTTCTGTGTTTCTTCATCTCTTTAGTAAAAAGGTTTTCTTGTGTATAATTAAAGAATTCGTCCTTGAACTTGATCTGCTCCTGGGGCTTTTCCTAATTTCATTTTTCTTATAGCTGTTTGAAGTTCTGCCATTGAGATATCTACATCTTCAGCTGTCTCATCTCGATTACTTGTTACTCTTAATAATTGATCTGTACTCCTTGTTTCGTATGTTCTGGAGGGATTATGTAATTGTTGAAAATACTTCCTCCACGTTTCCATGATTTCGCTGTCTCCTTTCATTATTTCTCCTTTGGCATTCTTAATTTGTCGTATTGGGCATGCTTTGGTCTTTCTCGTGCTCTTCATTGATTTCCTTGATAGCTTTCTTGAAGTCTTTGTTCAAACTCTTCCCATTGTTCCTGTTTTGCTTTCCTAACTTCCTCTTTGGTGATAGTTTTTTTACTCACGTAATCTATCCTATCCTCTGGTCTCTTTGTTTGCAAGTATTTCTTCCAGGCATCTTTCTTTTCTTTGATCTTAGTCTTGACATTCTCATTCCACCATGCTGTTCTTTTCCTATCTCCTTTAATTTGTTTCCTACCGCAGACGTCTTCAGTACAACCGAGTGTTTCTTTATATATTTGCCAATTTTCTTCTATTGTGCTTTCATTCAGATCCATCTGTCTTTCACTGATAGATTTTTTTATCCTGGATTGGTACATTTGTTTTACTATTGGTTTATTTAGATCTTCTATTTTGAGTTTAGTAGCTTTCTTCTCTTTCTTTTCTGTTTGTTTTCTTCACTTAATAATCTCATTTTGGCTATCACTAGGTGATGATCACTATATATTTCAGCTCCTCTGCCTACTCTAGTATCCATTGTACTGTAAAAAGGGTGCTGCAAACTATTATGTAGTCTATGATTGACTTTTCACATCTGTCTTCATTTACTCTTGTATATTTGTGGATATCTTTATGAGGAAAAAATGTGTTAGCTATTTTCATGTTATTCTTTAGTCAAAAATCTATTAGTCTCTCTCCATTTGGATAAGTTGTTGTCTCTCATTCTTTACCTATTACTCCTCCTGATGCTTCTACATTGTTGCCTACTCTAGCGTTTAAATCTCCTAAAACCATTAATTCCTGTTTGGGTTTGAGATTCTCTGCAGCTATTTGTAAATCATTTTCGAAGATATTTTTTTCTTCTTTGGTGGCATCTTCGTTTGGTCCATAAGCTATTAATATTTTAATTTCTCTTCCTTTTGATTTAATTTTTACCTCTAATAGCCGTGGGCTTACAAATTTCAATTTTTTAGTAGCATTTCTTGCCTTTGATGCATTAGGAGGCCTACTTCTGTTCTAGCTCTATCTTTGACATCTACTCCTGAGAAGATTAAAGTATGATTTGGTCATACATTTTCTATTCCTTGTCCTTTTTTCTTTATGTCTGTAATGGCCAAAATGTCTACTTTGAATTTTTCCATTTCTTCAGCTAATTCTAACTCCTTTCCATTAATTGCCCCAACATTCCATGTTCCAAAAATCACTGTCCGTTTTCTTTGAATCAGGTTGTTTTGGATAAGTAGGGGATTAGACCACTGTACCCTAGGTAGATGGTGGGGCTGCCACCTTGAGGCCTCTACCGGGCCTTGTTATTTCCCTGTCAGGGTTAACTCCCTTAGCCTTTAGTCATCCAAGACCAGCCTGCAAGGCAGCAGGTTGTTATTTTCTGTCAGGGTTAACTCCCTTAGCCTTTGGTCAGTCGACCGGCCTGCAAGACAGCAGGAGACTCGTGGAGGGCGGGATCATCTACTCACCATACAGGTCATATGTTATCGTTATATTGTTTTCTGCATTTTTGCTAATACACTTACTTTATATTCTTTAACTAGTTCTTCAATTATGAAATGGAAATCATATTTTGATCGATTGTGAAAGAAAATATTAAACTGTTTACAATTATATGCTTCTTTAGTATTACATGCTGCTCCTCTATAGTTATCAGCTAGATGACACATTTCCATTATTTTATCATTATCAATATTAAATTCACAATTACACATGTAACTATTATACGATTTTGAATGGATTAACTTATCATCAGCAGTGAGTTTTATTATTTTCTTTCCATATTTAAATGCATTGTTAATAAGATTAAAATATTTAAAGAGCAGATCAACAAAATCTTTCTTAACTGTTTTACTTGGTGGAAAGTTATCATTCATGCTGGGAATAATAACTGGATAATTTGATACAAATTGAAAGTTAAATGAAACAATTTCTTGAACTTTTAATGATATTGTGTTATTTTCAAAAACTAATTTTAATTATTGTCTATCAACATTATCTTCATCTACGAAATCATCTTTGTATATTTCATCTAATTGATTTTCAAAGTATTCATGCAACTATTCAATTTTTAATTCAATTAAATTTTATAACCTTCTTCAGTTATTTCTTTTGGTTTGTTGTTATATAAATGTATTAAATATTTTGCTTCTGTTTCTTCTATTTCAAGTTATTCTACAATTTATCACTTACTTCATTTTCTATTTCTTTTATAATAACATTCTTTGATTTTTTATACAACAACTTTAATTTGTTAATCTTCTTTAATACATCGTCTTTTATTGGGATTAGATCTTTGTTTATTGATTCGAAATCATAATAAGGAGAGAAAGAAATTTTATTTTTATAATGAAAGTTTGAAAAGGTTAAATGATTTTGACTTTCTTTAGGTAATATAGATTTTGCTTCAGTAAGTTTTCCACATTCCTCTTGATGTTTATTTCTTACATTTTCTGTTGTAAATGAAGATACCAAACAAACTTCACAAATATATCGTTTACTATTTAACTTATTATTTTATTTAGATTAGTAATCACAATAATGGTTTTTATACAATAACAAATTCACCTTAAGTTCATACACCGTTTTCATTGAAGTATATAACGCACAAATTGAATCTACTTTGTTATTTTCTAGAGTATATATATTTAAAGCAGTATTTGTGTTATTATTCTCAAATCGTTTATAATCCTTTTCTCCTGCAACAGGAAATGTAATCCCATCCATATTAAATTCCTTCATTGAACTATAAGGATTCACTCTTTCTGGGTGTATAATTTTATTGTGTGTTGTTAATATACAGCAATTACAACTATATAGAAAACATTTATTATCATAATTTTTTTTTATTTACTCTATATTTACTTCTAAATGGAAATTGAACATATTATGATCCAGTTATTGATTTTAATTTAACAATTTTATAACTTCTGTAAACATTATTTCATTGAAAACTAATGCAGATTTCCCTAATTGCTTCTCTTCAACTCATGTTTTGTAATCACTTAATACATCATTATAATACGCATCAAATTGGTTTAAAGAAGGAAGGATTTTATATTTAGAAGGATAAAGCAATTCAATGTCATTAAATAACATTGGATGATTGAACCAAGACTTCACATTTCATAGTATCTTAAAGTTATTAAATAACATTGGATGATTGTACCAAGTCTTAACATTCAATAGTATCTTAAAGTTATTAAATAACATTGGATGATTGAACCAAGTCTTAACATTCAATAGTATCTTAAAGTTATATTAAAGATTTTCGTTGTGTTATATAATTTTTTCTTTATGCCGTTTGAACACGTTTGAATGTTTCTACCATATCTTCTAATTCCTGTAACACTATATCTGCTTTGTAAATCTTTTTTTATTGACACTTTCATTTATATTTTTCTTCATTTTCAATATGTCTCTTTGTTTTAATATGTTTCGTAAAGTTATTAAAATATGACAATTCTTTATCACATGTTTTACAGTACACTGGATTTTCTACTGATTGATTTTGTTAGAATATATTTTAAGTTATAATTTAGTGTAATATCTAAAAATAATGTGGATTTCCTTCTATAAATTCTTTATATGCTTGTTTATATTTTCTTAATTATTTTTGATAATGTTGTCTTTTTTACTTCTCTACAACAAACTTTACATTTTGAACAAGTTTTTTTCTTTATAGAAGGAATCAATCGATTTATAATTATAACATGTATTACAGAATTTTCCACTCATTTTTTTAATGAAATAATAGTTTATTCAATGTTGAATGTTATGATAAATATTGGAATATTACCCTTAAAAATATTGTTATAAAAACATTTTCGTAGGTCAGAGGTTGGGTGAGATAGGTCAGAGGTTGGGTGAGATAGGTCAGAGGTTGGGTGAGAACTAAAGCGGGTTGAATCGAGAAATATCTTTATTATTATATTTTTATGAAATGTGTGGAAAAATCCAATGACTACCATATCGAAACCGAATCTCTAAATCGAAACCGAAGGTAGACATAACTCCTATTACTGCTATTCTCTTATCATTAATTCTGTTTACATTCCCAAACCATTTGAGTTGATTTATTTCTATCTTAGTCTGCATGCTATCTGCTATCGTTTGATCTCTGATTGTTGTGTTTCTGATTTTGTCTTCTTTTGGTTTCCCCTGCTACTCTTCTTACATATCCCCTACTGTCTAAGGTCCAAGTTTCACTGCCATAGAGGAGAGTAGGACAATTCACTGTGTTAAAAACGCCACTTCGGTTTTTGTTGACAATTCTTGTTTACAAATAAATGCGCGTCTTGCACAATCACTGGTATTTCCATATTATTTAATTTACCCAATTTGCATGATTGTAGTTAACCCAGATTTGCAACTCTATACCTACTACACACGTTAGTAGGTCAGGTTAAAGTGCACGTCCCTGTTCCTGTTACAATTACATGACCCTTCAACCAATACCGTTATCTACAACATATTTTACATACTGTTATTTATGTAAGGAAGAACTTTAGTCCAATCGAACATTAAGAATTACAAGCCATCTTATTATTATTGTTATTCTCCTCCTCCATCTCCTTCTTCCTCTTCTCATTCTCCATCTCCTCCTCCTCCTTCTCCTCTTCCTCATTCTCCTCCACCTCCTCCTCCTCCTTCATCTTCTTCATCTCCTTCATCTTCTTGTTTTTGTTCTTGATCTTGGTCTTGTTCTTGTTCTTCTTGTTCTTGTTCTTGTTCTTGTTCTTGTTCTTGTTCTTGTTCTTGTTCTTCTAGTTCTTTTTCTTGTTCTTCTTCTTGTTCTTCTTGTTCTTCTTGTTCTTCTTGTTCTTCTTCTTCTTCTTCTTCTTCTTCTTCTTCTTCTTGTTCTTCTTCTTCTTCTTCTTCTTCTTCTTCTTTCTTCTTCTTCTTCTTCTTCTTCTTCTTCTTCTTCTTCTTCTTCTTCTTCTTCTTCTTCTTCTTCTTCTTCTTCTTCTTCTTCTTCTTCTTCTTCTTCTTCTTCTTCTTCTTCTTCTTCTTCTTCTTTCTTCTTCTTCTTCTTCTTCTTCTTCTTCTTCTTCTTCTTCTTCTTCTTCTTCTTCTTCTTCTTCTTCTTCTTCTTCTTCTTCTTCTTCTTCTTCTTCTTCTTCTTCTTCTTCTTCTTCTTCTTCTTCTTCTTCTTCTTCTTCTTCTTCTTCTTCTTCTTCTTCTTCTTCTTCTTCTTTCTTCTTCTTCTTCTTCTTCTTCTTCTTCTTCTTCTTCTTCTTCTTCTTCTTCTTCTTCTTCTTCTTCTTCTTCTTCTTCTTCTTCTTCTTTCTTCTTCTTCTTCTTCTTCTTCTTCTTCTTCTTCTTCTTCTTCTTCTTCTTCTTCTTCTTCTTCTTCTTCTTCTTCTTCTTCTTCTTCTTCTTCTTCTTCTTCTTCTTCTTCTTCTTCTTCTTCTTCTTCTTCTTCTTCTTCTTCTTCTTCTTCTTCTTCTTCTTCTTCTTCTTCTTCTTCTTCTTCTTCTTCTTCTTCTTCTTCTTCTTCTTCTTCTTCTTCTTCTTCTTCTTCTTCTTCTTCTTCTTCTTCTTCTTCTTCTTCTTCTTCTTCTTCTTCTTCTTCTTCTTCTTCTTCTTCTTCTTCTTCTTCTTCTTCTTCTTCTTCTTCTTCTTCTTCTTCTTTCTTCTTCTTCTTCTTCTTCTTCTTCTTCTTCTTCTTCTTCTTCTTCTTCTTCTTCTTCTTCTTCTTCTTCTTCTTCTTCTTCTTCTTCTTCTTCTTCTTCTTCTTCTTCTTCTTCTTCTTCTTCTTCTTCTTCTTCTTCTTCTTCTTCTTCTTCTTCTTCTTCTTCTTCTTCTTCTTCTTCTTCTTCTTCTTCTTCTTCTTCTTCTTCTTCTTCTTCTTCTTCTTCTTCTTCTTCTTCTTCTTCTTCTTCTTCTTCTTCTTCTTCTTCTTCTTCTTCTTCTTCTTCTTCTTCTTCTTCTTCTTCTTCTTCTTCTTCTTCTTCTTCTTCTTCTTCTTCTTCTTCTTCTTCTTCTTCTTCTTCTTCTTCTTCTTCTTCTTCTTCTTCTTCTTCTTCTTCTTCTTCTTCTTCTTCTTCTTCTTCTTCTTCTTCTTCTTCTTCTTCTTCTTCTTCTTCTTTCTTCTTCTTCTTCTTCTTCTTCTTCTTTCTTCTTCTTCTTCTTCTTCTTCTTCTTCTTCTTCTTCTTCTTTTCTTCTTCTTCTTCTTCTTCTTCTTCTTCTTCTTCTTCTTCTTCTTTTCTTCTTCTTCTTCTTCTTCTTCTTCTTCTTCTTCTTCTTCTTCTTCTTCTTCTTCTTCTTCTTCTTCTTCTTCTTCTTCTTCTTCTTCTTCTTCTTCTTCTTCTTCTTCTTCTTCTTCTTCTTCTCTTCTTCTTCTTCTTCTTCTTCTTCTTCTTCTTCTTCTTCTTCTTCTTCTTCTTCTTCTTCTTCTTCTTCTTCTTCTTCTTCTTCTTCTTCTTCTTCTTCTTCTTCTTCTTCTTCTTCTTCTTCTTCTTCTTCTTCTTCTTCTTCTTCTTCTTCTTCTTCTTCTTCTTCTTCTTCTTCTTCTTCTTCTTTTTTCTTCTTCTTCTTCTTCTTCTTTTTCTTCTTCTTCTTCTTCTTCTTCTTCTTCTTCTTTTCTTCTTCTTCTTCTTCTTCTTCTTCTTCTTCTTCTTCTTCTTCTTTTCTTCTTCTTCTTCTTCTTCTTTTTCTTCTTCTTCTTCTTTTTCTTCTTCTTCTTCTTCTTCTTCTTCTTCTTCTTCTTCTTCTTCTTCTTCTTCTTCTTCTTCTTCTTCTTCTTCTTCTTCTTCTTCTTCTTCTTCTTCTTCTTCTTCTTCTTCTTCTTCTTCTTCTTCTTCTTCTTCTTCTTCTTCTTCTTCTTCTTCTTCTTCTTCTTCTTTTCTGTTATTTCTTTCTTTGTCTCTTTCACTGATATATTTTACCCTGAGATTAAAGCATGATGTATTATGGTAGACGGGGTAAATGTTAATGAAAGACAATTGTCTAAAGATAAAAAAAGGGTAAAAGATGGACTTATAGCCCATATCCCCGCACAAGTGCAGGCTCATCGACCGTACATCATTTATCCCCAAGCAGGCCATATCATTCAAATCCTTCTCCAACTCCAGGGGGAGCAGAATACAGTACACAAACATGTTAGGCTTTTCGTACTAACACATTGACAAGATCATTATTTACCTATATGTATGGATGCTCATTCATCCGAATCAAGTGAAGAAAGTAGAGCAAAGTACCTTTTCTGTGCCAGTGTCGTCGTGATTAAAGCTACACTGGTTGAGCTACGATGTATTATCACCTGATTCACTACACGCTAAGAAACCTGAATAAACTCCAGGTCTATGGCTTTGAAAGAAGGATGTATATCTTTGATCACGCCATGAATTTTCCTTGGAAAAAAACCCACATCGCTACCTTTTCTTAGTTCATTCTCGTTTCAATTATATTTCCACAGTAGAGAGGAACCCTGCTTTACCTTTATATTACTAAACAATTGATTATCCAACAATGTTACTCACAAACTGGTCCCCTATAATGGAGTGAGAACGATCATGCTTTTCTAGAGTGTCGATAAGTTTATCACTATCCAAGGGTATCTCAATTAATGAAGCTGTGAGAAAATGTCTCATTTAATCGTATACCGGATAATCGGCATAGCGCCGTTTGCAAAGGCACAAATAGATCTACACCTGTCGATTGATAACCTAACACCCCTATCCACTAGCGGTCACAGCAAAAAGAGATCAGTAACCCCCATCCCTTCCAACAACAAAAACAAAACAAAACAAAAAAAACAAATAAAAACAAAACGAAACAAGTATACTTGAAAACAAAATCTGCGACAAAAAAACAACAACAGAACAACAGCAACGACAACCAAAGAAAAAAAACATTAAACCGTAAAACACACACAAAACAAACAAAAAACACACACAACATCTACAACCCCCTCATCCCCCCCCTTTCCTGCAAAACAAGTCCCACACAAGGAAAGGAAAGACATACACACACAAACACAAACACACACATTCATACACACACACACACACATACAAAACACGCCAAAAAACGAAAACAACATAGGACACGCACATCCTTCTCCCTGACACACAAAGAAAAGAAAAGAACTCAGACATCCTAAAGCGCACAGTTCAAAGCGTAGTATAAAGTATTGAGTTTAACCCTTGGAAGAAGAAATTTACACAAATAATTATGCACAGTTCAAAGCGTAGTATAAAGTATTGAGTTTAACCCTTGGAAGAAGACTAATTTACACAACAAGTATGCACAGTTCAAAGCGTAGTATAAAGTATTGAGTTTAACCCTTGGAAGAAGAATTTACACAAATAATTATGCACAGTTCAAACGTAGTATAAAGTATTGAGTTTAACCATTGGAAGAAGAGAATTTACACAAATCATTATGCACAATTCAAACGTAGTATAAAGTATTGAGTTTAACCATTGGAAGAAGAGAATTGCACAAATCATTATCCACAATTCAAACGTAGTATAAAGTATTGAGTTTAACCCTTGGAAGAAGAGACTTTACACAAATTATTATGCACAGTTCAAACGTAGTATAAAGTATTGAGTTTAACCCTTGGAAGAAGAGAATTTACACAAATCATTATGCACAGTTCAAACGCAGTATAAAGTATTGAGTTTAACTCCTCGAAAAAGAGAATTTGCACAAATCATTATGCACAGTTCAAACGTAGTATAAAGTATTGACTTTAACCCTTCGAAGAAGAGAATTTACACAAATCATTATAGTGGATTGTTATTCTTATTTCGTTACACTGTTTCAATTACTTTTTTCTTTTTCATGCCAACAAAACATGCTGAATTTGTTAATTTGTTAATGCAGTGCTGTTTATTTATAGCCCATATGTGTGTCAGTTACGCAATTATGGGCAGAAATAGATGAAATCCATTTCTTAAGTAAGTTTCCCACATTCATAAAATGAAAACTTTTTGATGTGATTTGCTCACATCCACGATTCTTAATGTTTGCCCCGAAATGCCCTGTACACAGCCAGCACAGAGTGTTGTCATCTGCACACGGGACCTCCTTTTATCGTCCGTCTCAATGGGACTCTGTGTCGATCAATTTACCAAGGCCGGAGAGGGGGGGGGGGATTTTTCTCGACAAAAATAGACAATTTTTCAACCGTTGTTCGGGCTTGAACCCACGACCTTTTAGTTGAGAGTAGGCCGATACCTTACCTCTGAACTACTGAGTCCTCCAAATGAAAAATATTTAAACAAATGATAAAGTGAAATTTGGCACAACATGCCTTCATCTAATGCTCTATGCGACGTATCCACTGCTATTACCAATGCACTTTGGTATAGCTTTCCGTAACTTAGCATCAATTGCAGTTACGAAAGTCACTTTGGTATAGTTTTCCGTAACTAAGCATCAATTGCAGTAACGAAAGTCACTTTGATTTAGTTTTCCGTAACCAAGCATCAATTGCAGTAACGAAAGTCACTTTGGTTTAGTTTTCCGTAACCAATCATCAATTGCAGTAACGAAAGTCACTTTGGTTTAGTTTTCCGTAACAAGCATCAATTGCGGTAACGAAAGTCACTTTGATATAGTTTGAGAACCAAGCATCAATTGACAGTAACGAAAAGTCACTTTGGTATAGTTTGCCGTAACTAAGCATCAATTGCAGTAACGAAAGTCACTTTGATATAGTTTGCCGTAACCAAGCATCAATTGCAGTAACGAAGTCACTTTGATATAGTTTCCGTAACCAATCATCAATTGTAACGAAAGTCACTTTGATATAGTTTTCCGTCATCATTACAATCATCAATTGCAGCAGACGAAAGTCACTTTGATATAGTTTTCCGTAACCAAGCATCAATTGCAGTAACGAAAGTCACTTTGGTATAGTTTTCCGTAACCAAATCAGTTACGAAAGTCAATATAGTTTTCAGAACCAAGATCAATTGCAGAACAGACAGTCACTTTGGTATAGTTTTCCGTAACCAAGCATCAATTGCAGTAACGAAAGTCACTTTGGTATAGTTTTTCCGTAACCAAGCATCAATTGCAGTTACGAAAGTCACTTTGGTATAGTTTGCCGTAACAAGCATCAATTGCAGTAACGAAAGTCACTTTGATATAGTTTTCCGTAACCAAGCATCAATTGCAGTAACGAAAGTCACTTTGTCCAAGCATCAATTGCAGTAACGAAAGTCACTTTGTCCAGGTAGAGATCGCCTCGTTTGTGGCTTCTGATTCAAACCTTTGTTCTTTCATCTTGGAAGAGATGGGAAGTGACAAAGGAGCCAGCTGTAGCGAATTAATAGCGTGGGTGCTCCAGTGTTTCCCAGGTGTAACAGTCCAAAAGATTCGTCACTACACCAGACAGAGTGGACGGGAGCAATGTGGAGCAGATCCCAACAGACCAGGTCACTTTTTCCCGAAATAGCCAGCTGGTCTCAGCACTTTTCTTGTAGGACCTTTTATAAGTACTTGGCGTTACGTCACTAGTTGTGTTTAAAATCTGGGTTTGTGTCAGATTTGTACAAACAAACAAAAGAAAGAAGAATTCAGAATAAGTGAATACCACTCTGCAACAAGAGAAGCCAATCAAAACCGTAACTCGAACCAGACCAACAACAAATTATAAGTAGTGATCTTTTAATTTTGACCATCACTCTATCTGTTTATCTATCTGAGACAGAGATTTGTCTTAACATTTTTTTCAATGTCACTCTGTTAAGTGTGCTAAATATCTGCCTGCCTGTCTGCTTTGTCTTTGTCTCTCAGTCTCTCTCTCTTTCTCTGTATTATGTCTGTGCATCTGTGAGTTTGTGTGTCTTTTTTTTGCTCTGTGTTTCATTCTCTATACCTCCATCGTTTGTTTCTCTTTGTTGATCTGTACGTATGTCTCCATGTCTCTGTATCTCTCTCACGTTTTCCCAGACTCGCTCTATCTCTTTTCCTTTCCCTCTCTCAGTCTCTGTTTGCCTGTCTATCTGTCTCTCTTTCTCACTCGTTCTTCGCCCTATCTCCCTTTCCCGTTGTATTTCTCACGTGGACTCAGTAGTCCAGAGGCAAAGTTGTCGACCTCTCATCCAAAGAGAGTAGTGGGTTCCACAACCATTGCTTGCCATCTTCTTGAATTTTTTGGTCGAGTGTCAGAATCTAGTCCCCCTCCCCTTTTGTCCTCCTAGGTGAATCGACACCCTCCCCTCCCATCGGAGACCTACATTAGAAAAGGAGGTGCCGTGTGCAGATCAAGAAAACTCTGTGTCGACCCTTTGGCTGTTTACAGGCAGTCCAGGGCAACATTAAAAAATCATACCTTTTTGTTTCTCTTGATCACCTTAGTTGTGAAGGGGGGAATTAAAATCGAGATTCTCCCTCGTCAAATAATGCAGACTTTGGTAGATCGTTGTAATTACATTATTCTGGAAGAATTTGATATGTTCACTTCATTCTAGTAATCTAGTAAAAGACACCAGAATCGTTTTGCTCACCAAATAATATTAAAGGGGCTTATTACAAATGATTTATTCCAGATGATCGTAATATGGAATTATTCCCATTATCAGCTTCAGGCGGAGGTCGCAATATCGTGGATTTAAAACAATCGTCACAGCGTTTCAAATCTTAGTCTCAGAGGTCAAAGATTTCGTATTATCCGTATCACTGTCTGTCTATCACGATCACCAGAACTATCTTCATTAAACATGAGAACAAGGTCACTTCAAGGGTTCAAAGTTCACTGTCAATCAGAAATCAAATAGTGTGTGTATGTGTATGTGTTTGTGTGTATGTGTGTGTGTGTGTATGTGTGTGTATGTATGTGTGTATGTGTATGTATGTCTGTATGTTTGTGTATGTGTATATGTGTGTGTATGTGTATGTGTGTGTCTGTGTACTGTAATGTGTACATAATGTACGTGCACAGTGTCCATATTTACAGTTGTCTGTGACTATGTCTGTTGTCTCTCTCTTGACTTTGGTCTGCACTCTTATCTTACTAACGACTAGAGGGAAGACATGCTGACCATGATGATGGTGTCATTTATTACGTTATCGCAATGTGATGGTAACTAACTAGGATTGTATTTCAACTCTCTTTTGACCTGTAACCCCGCCTTGTTATCATTCTTATATGTTAAAAAAAAATAAAAAAATCTTGTTGACTAGCACATTCCTCTAACATTTAAACAACAACTTACAACTACCAAATAATTTTTTTTGTTTACTACTATTTTAAAATAATTAAAAAAACGTTTTCCCAGAATTAAAAAATTGGATTTGTTTGTTTCATTGAAATTCACTAAGTCCTCCATTGGGCATGAACAAGTGGTGGATGAAGAGGACACTTTCAGAAGTACAGTCTGTGAAAGAGGGCTGTGTTGACAGATGCCTGAGTGTCCTTACCAGCAGGGCCGCGGCCAGACAGACCACGTGACTGGTTGGAGACGCTCTGATGAACAGGTCATTTTTTATTTGAAGTTTTGGACGTCTTACTAAGGGTGTGGACCATTTCGTTGCTTGTGTGACATGACGTTTTGGATATGTTTTACGAACTACGGTCATTTCAACTACGGTCATTTTAACTACGGTCATTTTAACTACGGTACATTTTAGTTACGGTCATTTCAACTTACGGTCATTTTAACTAGGTCATTTTAATTATATGTAATATTAACTTACTTATCTACATGGCGTGGTTTTTTGAAAACGTCTTGATGTATCCTCATTTTTGTTTTACTTTAGAATGAGGTATAAATGTATGGACTTCTTGGAATGACGTGGCTTTTTTCTTACACGTCATCTTTACGTATTGTACCTCAATTTTTTATTTACTTCTTTACCTACTTAATAGACTAGCTTGGAAATGGCGTACTTCTTTACCTACTTACCTACATTTTTTGTTTGTTTTTTCTTTACCTACTTACCTACTTGGATCAGTTTGAATTATTCTTTACCTACTTACCTACGACTACTTACTTACTTACTTACTTACTTCTTTACTTTTTTAGAGAAAGGAATATCTACAACCGTCGAGCCTACTTCTCAACACAACCTACGAGTCACCCATATTGTCCAAGTTACCTACTTACTTACTTACTTACCTACTTACTTACTTACCTACTTACTTACTTCTACCTACTTACTTACTTACTTACTTACCTACTAACACCTACCTACCTACCTACTTACTTACTTACTTACTTATTTACCTACTTACTTACTTTCTACCTACTTACTTACTTACTTACTTAATTACCTACTTACTTACTTACCTACTTACCTACTTACTTACTTAATTACTTACTTACTTACTTACTTTCATTTACTTACCTACTTACTTCTACTTACTTAATTACTTACCTAATTACTTACTTACTTACCTACTTACTTACTTGCCTACTTACTTACTTACTTACTTACTTACCTACCTTACTTACTTACTTACCTACTTCTACTTACTTACTACCTACTTACTTACTTAATTACCTACCTACTTACCTACTTACTTACCTACCTAATTACCCACTTACTTACCTACATACTTACTTTACTTACCTACCCATACTTACTTTACCTACCTACCTACTTCTACTTAATTACCCACTTACTTACCTACTTACTTACTTACCTTTACTTACCTAATTACCCACTTACTTACCTACTTACTACTTACTTCTACTTAATTACCCACTTACTTACCTACTTACCTACTTACTTACTTATTTACTTACTTACTTACTTCTACTTATTTACTTCATTCTACTTACTTACTTACTTATTCACTTACTTACCTACTTGCTTACTTACTTACTTACTTTCTTGCTTTAGCCTTGCCTGTTGCCTGCAGTGTTGTTTGCCATAACTGCTTGCCTGCTTGTAGCAGCTGTTTTGCTTGCGCTTTAACCTTCTTCCCGCCTCACTTCAGTAGCTGTTTCTTGCTTGTACTCTTATATTATATTGCTTGTGTGTTTTGTAGCTGTTTTTAACATCTTGCTTGCTTGCTTCTTACCTACTTACCTACTTACTTACTTACTTCTTTACCTACTTACCTAACTTACTTACTTACTTGCCTACTTCTTTACCTATCTTACCTACTTACTTACTTCTACTTACCTACTTACCTACCTACTTACTTACTTACTTCTTTACCTACTTACCTACCTACCTACTTACTTACTTACTTTACCTATCTATTTACTTACTTATTTACTTACTTCTTTACCTACTTACCTACTTACTTACTTACTTCTTACCTACCTTCTTACTGACTTCTAGCCCATACCTATCAATTATTTACTTATCCTCTTACCTACTTACCTACTTCTACTTTACTTACTTCTTTACCTACTTGCTTACTTACTTACTTCTTCTTTACCTACTTACCTACTTACTTACTTACTTCTTTTATACTTACCTACTTATTACTTATTTACTTCTTTACCTACTTACCTACTTACTTACTTACTTACTTCTCTACCTACTTACCTACTTGTCTACCTACTTACTTCTTTACTTCTTACCTACTTACCTACTTACTTACTTACTTCTTTATAACACCTACTTTACCTACCTACTTAATTATTTACTTACTTCTTTACCTTACTTACCTACTTATTTATATCATACTTATATATATTTTATGTATACTTACTTACTTTCATGCTTACTTACTTTCTTACTTACGTATTACTTACTTAACATATATACAAATTTACATTACTTACATATTTACGCCTCAATCTATATGTTACTTAATTTGTTACTTACAGGTACCAGGAACGACTATCAATTTTAACTTATGTATAGGTGTAATGGATATGGTGTACTGAGTTCAAATATGTCATTGTTATTTACCTGACACTTCCAGTTGCCATAGAAACGGCAGCCATCTTGGATTTTTTCCCAAAATTTCACAAGTTCAATATCGATAGGTTTCTACATTTTCGACAAATTTCTTTCCAACACACTTATTTGATACAATATCAGAAATTTTAGTTGTCGGATTTTTATTTTATTAGTAAGTTTTGTTTTTTATGAATTTTGCAAAAAATACACAAAAATATTCTACAAAAATTCAATTTTTCAAAAATATAATACATATCGAAAAAAGCATTTTAACGGGGTTTTTCTCCCATTCTTCATTCAAACCAAATTTCATGAAGTCATTGAGAAATAAAAAAAAAAAAAGATAGAAAATAATGAACAAAATTACGACATTTCTGTTATTTGAATATATTTTTCTCCCCATAAACCTAAGAAAAGAATAGGATAATATTTTGAAACATCATAAAACTTTCCAGAGGCTCTCAACTACTTATTGACTCTGTTTTAAGTGTACCAACAGCACACCTTTTTACTCATTTTGAGATGGTGCCTTTTTGGTAATAGGTGCGGGGAATATGTCCCGTAGTTTTTTGTTTTCGGAGTGATTATTTGCAGTAGTACTGCAAATACTATTTCCACGGCGTAATCGTTATTTGCAGTAGTGGATGCGCTCTTCCGACTTCCGACATGAAAATTAATATTTTCTCTCCTCAATAAAATGGCGTTCGGCAAGGAGACGTTTTCAGAATCTCATTTCTTTTTTTTTAATCATTTATATATCTAGAGCTAGATATAGATCAAGTATTTAATTGGATCACAGTGAAGGGTTGGAGTTGGGGCCACGCACTTGCAACACATGCTCATACTCATCATGACACCAATATTTGGACAGTAGAATAGAATACTACTGCAAATAACTTGCCAGGTTATTTGCAATACTACTGCAAATAACTGTAGCCTTCTAAAAAAATCGTATAAACTCGAAGAATCGATACCGAAATTCTTTAAAGATATCATTATGACGGGAATGAAATTCTCTATCCACTAGTATGATGAACTAGATTTATCCTATTTTGGCAAAATTGGCAATCCCGAAACCCCCCCACTCCCCTTAAAGCTCGTGTGTTGAACAGATTTTAAGAGATACGACATGCTATTCTTGCAGATACTGATGGTCTCATTATTGGAGGTGTTGTATTGCCTTACTAATCTAAAGAATAAGCAATTTCATCGTCAAGAACAGTGAAGATAGCACATATGCGACAATGCAACACTGACAACTGTTGAATTGGCAATACCATGACTTGTATAGATTATAATATGTATACCTTTTCAAGCTGATTTTCTCTTGTTTTGTAATTCTCAGATAATTATCAATCTGCCATGGTTTCGCCGCTGTTTCCTCCCTGATGGATGTCATTTTCTGTTGTTTGCCCCTTATTTGTATGGTTGTGAATGTATTCATTCAAAACAAGTTGACTTTCATAGAGATAAATGAATATTTTTTTAACCTCAACTTTCTCTGTGCCAGGAGACACATAAGGCCTGAACATGACATGCCCCCTCAGCTGTCCTGGGCTGCTCTTCTTGCTCTTTCCAGAATGTTTGAAAACTTATTATATTAATTTCTACTACAAATACTTAAATGTCTGAAATAATGTTTTCACAATCATGGTGTGTTGATGAAATATGAGCATTAAAGAAAATGTAAAAAAAAAACAAATAAACAATAAAAAACAACAAGAACAAAAGATAGGGGAAAAAAAGGAGCCGAGGGCAAATGTAAAAATCTCTCTTGGTTTTTATTTGTCAATGAAAGGAAAAATGACACAGGAAGACACAAAGAGGTCCAAAAAGAGGAGATAATAGCCAGACCAGAACACATATTCTCAAAATATTATTGTACATAATACAAAGACGACAATTTTCTTTTGAATTGCATTAAATTGGCTAAAAGAATTGAAATCACAAACAAATACTGGCTGAAATATTCCAATATAGAAATATTAATAATATGGGAAAACAGAACAATGTTGACATCATTTAGAAAAAGTCAAAAGTTTTCTTTAAAAAGTCAAAATTTTATTGGTAGGGCCTAATTTGATTATTTTTTTTTTATTGTGACTTATTTGCCATTTTCCTTTTCATTCATTCTTCACATTTTATTTATTATATATGAGCTGTAGTAAAGTTTGCTTTTAACCTTAACTTTAAAAAAAAAAAAGAAGAAAAAGAAAAATATTGGCGTATTTATTGACAATATTCAACAAAATCACACGGATGTCAGTTATCTCTGCTCAGCATTTAAAAGTTATCATCGGGGTCTTCCCATCTTTCCTCTGTCTCTGTGCATGTGTGCAGAACATGACCAATGCATAAAAGAACACAAAAGTATAGAAATGTGTTAATTATATACTATATATAGATTCATCTCAAATAAAAAGAAAGAGAGAAAAAAAAGACAACAATTTTGAAAGGCTTGAAATGCTCAGCAAACAAGGTTAAAGTAAATGAATTACGGAAGTAAAAAAGAAGAAAAAAGAACAGGCAAATAACTCACTTTTATTTTAAAAACACTATTAAACAATGCATCTATGAAATATTAAAAAAAACTATTTTGCCAGTTTATCCTTGGGGTAACATTTTCAACATTCCTGGATGAAAAAAAGAAAGACTGTACAAAAACAAATATTTTCTTTCAAAATTAAACATTGACATGATAGAACCAAAGGAAAAAAGGGCATAGATATAATTTATATATAAAGCTGACTACCACTGACTAAACGCAGGCACCACTGCATCAAGACCACCACAATTATTTTTCATGTAGGTTTCAAACAACCTGCTTTAGGTTCTTAGCAAATGAAACATGGATTAAGTCAGTATTTGAATGGATTCGAAAAGATTGTTTGCCTGCGATCGAGGAACATGTTGTTACTAGATCTAATTTCATAATATCTGTTCATTACAATCAAAAGCCCCCATAACTTTAGCGTTTACTACTGATTCCATCTAATGGTTGTACTTGATATCACCCATACCCGATACAGTGGTTTCTGAATTTATTGCAGTCAAAGTTCAAAGAGACCAAGCTTGATTATAAAGAGAAATCTTAATCCACCGTTGTCTCCAGGCATGTTTGTACATTACGTAAAAAAAAGAAAGAAATGGAACGTAAATATCCAAAGAGACACTGGCAGTCAAATCCAGATGGGGGAGGGATGAAAAGGCCTTGAAAGGGTGATTCTTTGTTTAATTTTTCTTTTGCTTTACATAAAAAAAAAAAAATGGAAAGAAAACGCTTCAAATAAGAATTATAATCAAATCTGTTATTCTTAAGCATCATGATTTTACATTAATATGTAAATTAAAAACAGAAATTTCTTTCTTTTTTTTCAATTCTTATTTGGGAGTATCCAAAACATTTATTATAATCAGTCTTTTGAAAACTATTTTGATAACCTTTCGCTTTCTACTAGCAGTTTTTGTACTTTGTGCCTTGACCGTAAACAATAAAATGACAGAGAAGGGCTGAGTATTTAACTTAGTGATCATTTTTTGATTTACATAGGCTTGATCGATGTATGACAATATAGAAAATATTCAATCTAATGCGTATGATATCAAAAGAATTGTAATTTAGATTACATAGAATCATATATGAATGCCGTTATAATTTTTAATGTCTTTGGAAAATGAGGAAAAATGGGACCCAAACGAGGTAAGAATGCAAGCACATAATATTATTATTACATTATTGTCAACATTTTGGAAAACTCTTCGGGCTTAGATATTAAGGCTTAGTTATCTCAAAGCTTAGCTTGTACTGTACCATTCTCTTCTTACTTCTCGATCTTGAAGTTGAAGCATTAACATGGTTTAGAAGGCATTCAGAGCGACATTTCAAATTGTTTTGGACTGATTGGGTCAGCAAGGTGATATATCGGCACTAAGTCTAAAATAAACAAAAACTTGAGCGATGCATTGGAACTAAGAAGCTAATTGGTTAAACACTGAACTTTCAAAATAATTAAGCTCATTTGATTTTAAATAATATTTAAAGTTTATTCTTTTGTACCGTTCTTTCAGGCACCATCTGCTAATAAACAATATGCTTTTTAAAATTTCCTTCAAAACTGTAATTTCCCATAGACCTGGAGTTTATCCTCTTTTCTATAGCATGAAGCAAAACAAATGACAATTCCTCTCTTCCTACTTCTCATGGCTTCTTGCAGGAGTATAGGGCACCAACAAAACATCTCCATTCAACTCGATCCCCGGCAATTCGTCTGACTTGGTCAATGAATTTCCAAGTCCCTTTCTGTCTTCTTATTCTTCTTTTTCTACTGTCCTTTGCCATGCTTCTGTTGGTCTTCCTGTCTTTCTTTTGCTCTCAGATGTCCATGCAGTTACTGTCCCAAGTTTCACCCTTCCAAGAAGCTGGTACCCTTTTGTACCGAGTCGAGTGGGAAAAATGTGTGTCAAGTATCTTTCCAAAGAAATAGGCGACTCGGTAGTCCAAAGTCGTGAGTTCAAGCCCAATCAACCGTGAAAACATTTTCTTGAGTTTTTCTACAAGTGAAATCTGCTCACCCTGATCCAGGTAGGTGGATCGACACCTAATCCCATTGGAGACATACGATAAAAAGAGGTTCCGTGTGCAGATCGCAACATTCTGTGCACATTAAAGACCTCTTGGCTGTTTACAAGGCAGCCCGGGTCAAATTAAAAATCCTACAAAAATCCTAAAAATTCCAAAAAATATGTCAGGCCCAAGTATTGTCAGGACTCAACCCGGTCGAGGAACTCGAGATCCCAAGTACAACAGCTAGCCTTACCACTACTACTAGTGTGCCCTTGTCAGGCTTTGAAATAGTAAAGTGAAACTTTCTACAAAAGGGTTACGGTGATCAAAGGAAAATTGAAAAAAATTGTTTTCTCATCTTCTGCTCTTCACCATTGACATAACTGAAATGTAATGTGAATGCAGATAAAAATCAGGGTAAATTCACTGCATTGGAACCATTAGTGTAAGATAAATGTTATACGTCTCTGTTAATGTTTTCCCTACAATATCTTTCAATGACATATTTATTGTAGAAAAACTCATTAGTGGCAGGCATATATAAAGGTTCTCTACTCCCTCCTTTTTTTTTTTCTCAAGCATCACAATATTGCAATTATTTATTGATCTAGCTTATAGCCATTCTCGAAAGCAAAATCATCAATCATTTCAGTTTTGAACAAATCGTGATACACACGGTACAGCGGTATACATGATACACATGATACATGTGATACACATGGTATACGTGAAACAAATGATACACATGATACAAATGATACACATGATACAAATGATACAAATGATACATGGCAGGCCTACACATGATACATGATACACATGATACAAATGATACACATGGCAGGCCTACACATGATACACATGATACAAATGATTCAAATGGTACAAATGATACACAAATGATACAGGCCTACATAAACATGATACACATGATACAAATGATTCAAATGGTACAAATGATACACATGATACAAATGATACACATGGCAGGCTTACACATGATACAAATAATACAAATGATACATGGCAGGCCTACACATGATACAAATGATTCAAATGGTACAATGATACAAATGATACAAATGATACATAATACAAATGAGCCTACACATGATACACATGATACACATGATACAAATGATACACATGATACAAATGATACACATGATACAAATGATACAAATGATACACATGATACAAATGATACACATGATACAAATGATTCACATGATACACATGATACACATGATACAAATGATACACATGATACAAATGATACACATGATACAAATGATACACATGATACAAATGATTCAAATGATTCAAATGATTCACATGATACACATGATACACATGATTCACATGATTCACATGATTCAATGGTACAAATGATACATGATACATGATTCACATGATTCAATGGTACAAATGATACATGATACAAATGATCCATGATACAAATGATCCACATGATACAAATGATACACATGATACACATGATACATGATACAAATGTTACACATGATACATGATACACATGATACAAATGATCCACATGATACAAATGATACACATGATACAAATGATACACATGATACAAATGATACACATGATACAAATGATACAAATGATACACATGATACAAATGATCCACATGATACAAATGATCCACATGAAATGATAAATGATACACATGATACACATGATACACATGATACAAATGATACACATTACAAATGTTACACATGATACAAATGATCCACATGATACAAATGATCCACATGATACAAATGATACATGATACAAATGATACATTTAAATGATCCACATGATACAAATGATACAAATGATTCAAATGATCCACATGATACAAATGATCCAAATGATTCAAATGATCCACATGATACAAATGATCCACATGATACAAATGTTACACATGATACAAATGATACAAATGATACAAATGATTCAAATGATTCACACATGATCCACATGATACAAATGATACACATGATACAAATGATACACATGATACAAATGATACACATGATACACATGGCAGGCCTACACATGATACACCTGGTACACATGATAAGGTGACACACATATGTACATGATACACATGATTCATGATACACAAAATACACATAACACACACACACACACACACACACACACAAATGAAATGATAGAACACAAATCTGTTAAGCTTCTCTCCCTACCAAAAAATAATGCCTAATAAGATAACGGAAAGATAAATAGATTTCTAAAAATGTAAAAAAGCCGTCAAACCATAAAATAGGTAAAATAATTGTAGCCCTGTAATGCAACTGAAGAATTCTTGCTAACATTCTATACACAAGTGTCATAAAATACTGTTTTGGATTTCATTCAGAATAATGTTTTGAAATGAATAATATAAATATTTTATTATACCACAGAGTCAAGATGTTTTCCTCAGAGATAACTTGAAATATTTGAATCTCGACTTGAGTTCATAGCGTCACTGATTAAATGCAATATATCTGTGCGTAAATATATCTGCATGAATTGTATTATGAACTTTGAATTACAGATTTTGCAAGAGTGTGAAAAATCAAAGAAATGAAAGAATGATCCAGTGATGAGCCAGAAGACACACATGTCTGGTGAGAATAACCTTACTCTACTCACTTAGCCACTGTCCGACTTGAGTCTTTAAAAAAACTAATGTCAACCTCATCGTCATGGAAGTCATTTAGATACGTCTTATATCATTTTCTTCTTTGTTCTGTTAAAAA
>JAXRKP010000661.1:235000-247002 GCA_037039925.1 Doris montereyensis | reverse complement strand
TGTGTGCTCTAGTTCTAATTTGATGTTTTAGTGGGAGGTTTTTTTGTGTGCTCTAGTTCTAATTTGATGTTTTAGTGCAGGAAAGGGGGGGGGTTTGTGTGCTCTAGTTCTAATTTGATGTTTTATTGGGGGGGGGGGGGGGGGGTTTGTGTGCTCTAGTTCTAATTTGATGTTTTAGTGGGGGGTTATTTTTGTGTGTGCTCTAGTTCTAATTTGATGTTTTAGTGGAACAGTTTGGGGGCAGAGTGGTTTGGATCTGAGTATTATTTTGTTTTGTTTTTGTTTTTGTAGGGGGCTTGTGGTTTGTTTCTCGTCGTTTGCAAGTTTTCATAGTTTAATTGTTACTGTCGTCTTAATATGCCCTTAGTCTTAAGATTTAGCTTCCCACTTTTATTGTCATATGTCTACAGTCGGTGAGGCTGCACTTGTGCCCTGGGCACGGTTATAAAGCTACCGTTATATTTATCTTTATGGTTCAAACCCAATGGCTAGTACATTTGTGTGTGTGTGTGGGGGGAGAGGGGGGGATTCACAACGTTGTACTCGTAGGAAAAGGTACTTCATTCTACTTTCCTCAGTTTACTCAGGTAGGGATGAGTACCCAGCTATAGGTAGAGAAAGATATTGTCAGTGTGTTAGTACGAAAAGCCTAACAGGCTTGTACTGTATGCTCCCACCAGGAGTTAAAAAGGACTTGAATGAAAAGGCCTGCTGGGGATAAATGATGTACAGTCTGGGAGCCTGCGCTTGTGCGGGATACGGACTATAAATCCATCTTCATCCTTATCTTTATCTTTTAAAACTAACTCTAAAACTGATTTTGATATTGTTCTGTGGTCGTCAGCTTAGCGCAAAGTCACTGATCTCTATCTCTTGTGATTCTTTCTTTTTTTTAAACACTGATTTCACATCCATCGGGTAAAGCTTTCCATTACCACTACTCTTTTATATTTTTAATTTGTTTGTTTGTGTGTTTCCATGCCTGTGTGTGTGTGGGGGGGATCAGTCTGTATGTATGAAAATGTGATTTATGAATACTCAAACCAAATAGTCGCAATGCTGTGAATCTCGCAGATTTTGGATACATCCATAATGATATTGATGACCTCTGATCTTTACCTACACTGTGGAGGCGTAGTGTTGTAGACTGGTAATCACGACGGCGCTGGTTCAAAACCGTTTGGTGTTTTTTTTTTTCACCACGTTGCACTTCATTCATCCTTACTCGAAGTAGGTGTGAATGACTACCCAACTTTAGGTAGAGAAAGATCTTGTCAGAGTCTTAACACGAAGCACCCAACAGGCTGCTGTACTGTATGTTCCCCAGGGAGTTGAGAAGGACATTGAATGAAATGGCCTGCTGGAGAATAAAATTATGTACAGTCGGGGAGCCTGCACTTGTGCGGGGACACGGACTATAAATCCATCTTCTTCTTCTTCTTTGTGTGTGGCCTTTGCCTTTTATTTTCTTTCAATATTAAATCCTTCTTGCGTCATTATATGATTGAACTTTCAAGACGCATACTCTTCCATATTCCTATTTCTAGATGTACAGCCGCCATTTGGATTACAATAAGACGCTTAACAGTAACACCGAAGTCGTACCGAAAGTACAAGACGGTGAGAGGATAAGATGCACGTAGGCATAAGCTTACCATTCGGGTTTCTTCGAGTGTAATCGCCTTTGTTGTGACGTCATGCCAGTTTGTACGTGTGACAAATAATCTTGACGAGCGGGGAACCTGAACCCGCCGTTCTCTAACGAAAGTATTAACACAGTTCTCCGTGACATCACGCACCCTCTTCGTTGACGCCTTACGCACGACAAAGATCGATAATCATTAACATTCATGTTTGCGATGAGATTATTTCTATTACACGCATTGACAACTCCTTTCTTCTTCTTCTTTTGTAACAAGGCGTATTGTTGACACAGAATCAATGAATTTTATTAGATCTAGAATGACAGATCTATGTATGGATACATACACTGTACGTCGTATCGTAATGGTTTCCATAAGATCCCTCTTCGCCTCAGGAAATGAGATGAGCCTGTTCGTACTTGTGTCGCCACTGTAGGCTTATTATAACAATGTACTCCAATACACTCGATGACGTATCTTACCATGACTTCATCAATGTCTCATTTTTCCCATAAGCCGTGGGCGGGGTTGGTGGCCTCTGCTAGTAGATACTACTTTTTTCTTCCTTTTAATATTACTCTTTTACTTATCATCCCGCTTACTGTTGCCTCTTAGATTCACCCTAAGATCACCGCATATGCTGAACGAGGTAAATTTCGATGAATCAAATCAAATCCTGTAAACCATAGTAGTAGTCCCAATGAACGGTGATCGAGTTATATTGAGAAGCAGATCCTCCAGTTCAAATCATGGTGTGGACATACTAAAAAGTAAATCATTGATTTTGTTTTTTCCTTCTACGGATTATATATTAAATACATGTATTAACTTTCCTCTGATATTGCGTATAACTGGAACTGGCACTCAGTTCAGTCTACGGAGAGACGAACAAATAACTCGGCGGTCACGTGTTCATATATTACGCGTATTAAAAAAAAGGTAATACATTGTGTAGCTCTCCGGATGAGACTCAAACGGTTCCGTCTCAAACCGCAAGTCACTCCGAATTGATGGTACCCCCGAAATGAACAGACAACAAAATCCAACAGGTACATTATGATTGTAATCGACGTTTTAAACGGAGATCGATATTATAGGACTTATGATACAAATTGAAACTTCCTACGTTAAAGTAGATTATCATAACATTTCAAATATCTCTGGCGTTATGATACTCGCCTACTGCTTGTTCCGTACTTCAGTATTTTGTTTTTGGATTATCTTTTTATTTCTTTCCGAACCGTTATGTTTGTTTTGATAGAGTGTTGGGTGTTTTTAAAAATTTCGAAGTGGGTACACGTACCGCCAAATCGAAACATGGTAGCATACTTCAATGTATCGCAGAGATCAAAATACGTCAGCGCATGCGCGACATTTGAAGAGGGTGAGAGGGATTGTTTTAGTACAGTAGTCTCCGTCAAAATGCACGGTCCATAGGTAACAAAAAAAATCATGCATTTTGGCGAAGGTGCATTTTGACGGAGTCGAATGCCTCAACCCACGAGCCATTACGTGTATTCACATTGCTATTCTTATTTGGATATGGATTATTTTTTTAAGTTGTTTGCTATTGTTTGAGTCTTGTTTGTTATTTGTTGATTTGGGGCCAAGACCACATAGGCTAACATCTTCTTGTAGATCTGTTACATTGTTCTCTCTCTCTCTCACTCAAGACTACAACAAGAGGTGGAATGGATAGAGGACATTCGGAATCTAGGAATGATTTGTTATTGGTTGACACGCGTTGTTTCATCCTGAATGCTATCTCCGTGGGTCAAAGTGACACGAGACTTTTCTCAGATTTTCTCAACCGTGATCAGAGGAAAGAAGGCAATGACACTCTGTCTGTCGTCTGGCAGTGGCAGACGATTGATGACACCAGCCGACAACCGAGTAGAGGAGGGAAGGGATGGATGAGGGTGAGCAGAGCCGAGACAGCCAAGACTAGTTGCATAATTGCAATGTGTATGTGTGTCCACACATGGTTGACCTATATCTAGACGCCACACACATACACACAGAGACACACAGATTTTGTCATTGGGATGAGGCAAAGAAGTTATCAAGTTGTTTTTTTACAGGAATTGACTCTTTAAATGCAACAAACTGAAGATAGACACAAAAAAATGTTGCATGTTGGCGAAGTCAAACCATCAGTTGTTGCATTTTGAGGGGTATTTAGGTTGTATAATTCCGTTACAGGAGAAGAAGAAAAAAAACGTGCATTATGACGAATCGTGCATTTTGGCGGCGTAAAATTTGGTGGAGACTGCTAACTCTATTTGGGTAGGGGAAAGAGGGTTATCCATCAGGGATTGTGATAAAATCTTTATCTAGATCTAAAAATTAAATGTTTTCAGTACGGGCTATTTTTTCTCTTCTTTCCTTTATTTATTTCTAACAAGGTTCACTCGTGGGATACAGAAGCGCTTCGTGGCACATGTAACATCGGCCATCTTTTTCCTCATTTCCCCAGGTGGCGACACTATGTCAACCGGAGCACGACCCAGACCCCGGCTGACCACTTCAACAGCGGGGCTGACATCATGCTGGGGCTTGAGACAGACGAAGGTAAAAGTGCAGAAGTGGAAATTGACTCCCTGGAAACCGACGAACTGCAACCACCAGAAGGTTTGAACTTTTGTTTTGTTTCATATTTGTTGAGCTATTGTTGTTTTGTTGTTGTTGTTTTGTGTGTTTTGTAGTTTTTGGGTTTGGGGTGAGAGTGAGTATTTTGTTGTTGTCTTTTTGTAAATATTTCTTTCTCTTTAAGTTTCTTTTGGAATTTTATTCTCACATTAGTGCGCGGTCATACTATCCCTGCTAACCCCATGTTCGTTTAATATCAGATGAAACGAAAATGTTAAGGAAATGCAAAATCTACAAATATGTAGTATCTACACGAGATATGTAGTATCTACACGAGATATGTAGTATCTACACGAGATATTTAGTATCTACACGAGATATGTAGTATCTACACGAGATTTGTAGTATCTACACGAGATTTGTAGTATCTACACGAGATATGTAGTATCTACACGAGATATGTAGTATCTACACGAGATATGTAGTATCTACACGATATATGTAGTATCTACACGAGATATGTAGTATCTACACGAGATATGTAGTATCTACACGAGATTTGTAGTATCTACACGAGATATGTAGTATCTACACGAGATATGTAGTATCTACACGAGATTTGTAGTATCTACACGAGATTTGTAGTATCTACACGAGATGTTTAGTATCTACACGAGATATGTAGTATCTACACGAGATATGTAGTATCTACACGAGATTTGTAGTATCTACACGAGATATGTAGTATCTACACGAGATATGTAGTATCTACACGAGATATCTTTAAACCTCTACACGAGATATGTAGTATCTACACGAAATTTGTAGTATCTACACGAGATATGTAGTATGTACACGAGATATGTAGTATCTACACGAGATATGTAGTATCTACACTAGATGAGCATACCGATTTCTTCTATGAAAACTCACTGGCATGAAACAAACAAAAATGACTGGATTCTTGTCATGGTTTAATTTATTTGATAAAGTTGCCTTCCAAAACACCACTGCAATGAAAGATTTATTTGATAAAGTTGCCTTCTAAAACACCACCACAATAAAGGATTTATTTGATAAAGTTGCCTTCTAAAACATCACCACAATAAAGGATTTATTTGTGTCGTTTCGACCGAGGTTGATAGGCCTACATGTGATGGGATTTCACTTTCATGAAATCAGTTTTTTTTTCTTTTCTTCGCAGGTCTTTTCGTTTCGTCATCGTTCTGCACATGTGTATAGATGTCCACTTTAAAACTCGCTTTATTGAGATATCGGTATTCTTCGAATTGGTCTTAACCAGACCAGCAAATGGTAGTCAGTGTAGCTATGCTAAAATTGCACTGTATTGCGATCAGTACAACAATGGTGTTCAAGGATTTTCGAGCGTAGTTTGCTCAGTGGTAACACGCTTTCTTTTCAAGGCGAGGCGATGGGCGCCAACGCAGAGGTCGCAGGTTTCATCCTCATGGTGGCCAATATTTCCTATGTCTTTTTCCGTGTGTTTGTCTCATCTTTGTTCCTATGGGGCTTTAATATTATTTAATGTCATTTCCTTCACCTTTCTTTCTTTAGTATTTCCACTTTATCTTCTGGTGTCAGGGGTTGATTTTACTGGCTGATTTTTCTCCAAATTACCTTGTTTTGAGGCACCGGTAGCTCCTGTTTTGAGACACCGGTAGCTCCTGTTTTGAGACACCGGTAGCTCCTGTTTTGACACGACTCCTGTTTTGAGACACGGTAGCTCTTGTTTTGAGACACCGGTAGCTCTTGTTTTGAGACACCGGTAGCTCCTGTTTTGAGACACCGGTTCCTGTTTTGAGACACCGGTAGCTCCTGTTTTGAGACACCGGTAGCTCTTGTTTTGAGACACCGGTAGCTCTTGTTTTGAGACACCGGTAGCTCCTGTTTTGAGACACCGGTAGCTCTTGTTTTGAGACACCGGTAGCTCCTGTGTTGAGGCACCGGTAGCTCTGTTTTGAGGACACCGGTAGCTCCTGTGTTGAGGCACCGGTAGCTCCTGTTTTGAGACACCGGTAGCTCTTGTTTTGAGACACCGGTAGCTCTTCTATTTTGAGACACCGGTAGCTCCTGTGTTGAGGCACCGGTAGCTCCTGTTTTGTATTTCAAGGCAATACACCGTTGGTTGTCTCTCCTTATCAAAGTTTTCAAATAGTTTTCAGCTTTAAATTTAACTGTCAATATTTTTTCTCTCTTGTCTTTTGTTCTCACTTTTACAAAACCTCTGAAATCAACGCTTTTAACCATTTCAAATATGAATTTGATATCAACATCTTTTTTCAGATTTATTGCAATTTCCTTGGTTGCCATTTTTATTCTCTACTTCGTTTCCGTCTGTTCTACATTTATGTGATATTTCAGTGTATTCTGTGAATTATATCTGTATGATAAAGCCCTCCTTGTTCATAACCATGCCTTTAGTGTCAATGTGGGACTGCCCTAGTAATCAGTTTCCCTTTTCTTTTTTTTAACTATTTACATTTTTTCTTTATTTTATACCAGTGGAAATCCCAAAAGGACGTGTGAGAAAGACATCCATTGTTGAAAAATTGTCCAAATCAAAGAATCAGAAATGATTGCTTTATCCATAATGGTAAGAAACAATGTTCCTTGAGTTTTTATTGTCATCGCTGTTTTCATTTTGTCCATGTTCTGTTTTTATCTCACTAGAGATTAATCCCTTTCATCTGAGAATTATGGGAATATTGTGTATAGATTTTCTTACAAATACTGACAATGAAACAATGTTGCTGAAAGCAAGGGTGGGGAGGGGGCAGATTACGCCCACAGACAGACCCATTATTACTTTGAATATACCTTTTTGAGGCAGGCAATTTCGGAAAGGGGGAAATGACATTCTGACATATGGTGAAAGGGTGATTTTGAATTAAATTGAATTGAATTGGATTGAAAAAGGTTGAGAACCATTGTCATACATCTGTACAATCACTTTGGCACAGTTTTCTTCTTTTCTTTTTTTAAAAATATTAGAACTACTTTAACTGTGGAATAAGCTTAATGTATGTCATTGCAAATTTAATTTTTGTTTCTCTACAGGAAAATGCTGGACAGCGCCAAAGAGAATTTGAAAAATTGATAAGTGAACACCAAGAATTGGTCAAGAAATCAGCCGTACTCCCAGTGCTGAAAACATCACCCAGAGTGATCAGGTAGAGATCCCTAATTGGAAGGTCATGGATACTACTTGTTTAAATAGTTCTTGTTGTTTTTAACAGAACGAGGGGAAAACGTTGATTGTGATGATATACAAAAGATTATTACATGAATGGATATGGATGGATAACAAAGTCTGTGGTTATCCAGAGCTTTGAGTTCCTGACGAGTTGATATTAACTGATGTCATGAAGTTTAAACGACATGAAAATTCCCTTCATTTTGAATCATGTGTGTTACGTTAAGCTATATCTCCAAAATACGCTGTGAACTAATTTCAGAAAGAGTTGATGAAACAATTTTTTGGTGCAAAATTGATTAAACGATCATTAGAAATGGATGTAAAGAAAAAGATGTGTGCATTCTTTTAAAGGGCTACATTTAAGTCAAACTCTCTCAACTTTGTTTTGATTTTGTCAACTTTTTTTTTTCTCTCATTGTAATAAATACTTAGAATGGGAGGTGTCATCTTTAATGTTTCATGTTAAGAGGAATAAAATGCATCGAATTACCAGGCAGGGTTTAAGATGCATAGCCATAACAAGAAAGAGCACAGAGCAGAAATGTAACGAAACAATACCATTTACCTTAGAAAATACTTCATGAACAATCAATTGATCTTGGTTTCTTTACGGAGAAATTGCTATACATATTATGAGAATCTATACACGATATTCCCATAATATGTGCGTAAAGGCAAATATGATGATAGTATAGAATTATTAAACTTCATGTATTTGTGATTTTTGCCAAATGATTATAAAAAAAAATGATCCATGAAACAAGCCAGTTTATGTTTGAAATGTTTATGAGGATATCATGGATATCACTTGAAAAATATTCCATAGCCATTTTGAGGAAAAGATAAATTTCTCAGCTGGACCCATTCAAACATAGCTCCTGAATTCATAGCCTGTTAAGGATGTGTACGATTTATCGTTAAATATCAACATTGTTTCTAAGGCCTGTCAGACTGATTTGGCTTTTGCTTTCTGCTCTTCTCTTTTCTTCTAAGGCTTTAGGTCTTAATGGGCCAGCCATATTCCATAAACTGACAGTCCCTCCAAACATTACTCATCAACTTCCGGATCAGAAGATCAGGGTGTTTGAGAGGCATACCAGGATGGCAGGGGTTTGAGATCTCAAAGAGATGGAATTTGTTTTCCCAACTAGATCCATGCCCCCTTTAGAAGAATGGTCTTCCTCTGGTTATCAGGAGTTTGAAACAGTTACTTACCTTTTATGCATGGATAAGTAACATATATGAATGACTCTCCCTTTTAGACTTTTTTATTATCTCATGTCAATCCCGTGCATGTATAGAAAACATAAACATTGTTGTTACAGTCAGAGTGAAAGACGGTCAATACTTGAATAACGAAGGCTTTATAAAACACCTGATATTGATAACATCTCTACACAATTACGTTACTTCCATTAACATCAAATTTGTGAACAATTTTTATCTTAATCCAATAGGTATAGAACTTGAAAATACTATATTTTAATACAGCTAAACTACATGATACATCAAGTTCTT
This sequence comes from Doris montereyensis, assembly GCA_037039925.1. Taxonomy (NCBI): domain Eukaryota; kingdom Metazoa; phylum Mollusca; class Gastropoda; order Nudibranchia; family Dorididae; genus Doris; species Doris montereyensis. The sequence continues at coordinate 238,035 of JAXRKP010000661.1, read as the reverse complement.
TAAAAACAATTTCTGAAATAGATAAATTATATCATTATGATCATTATCTCTGTTTTTGTTTTCTGAAATTTGTTTGCTTTCATTTCAATAATAAAATCAAGCCACATGCGATAGGACCTAGCATTTTTATATCTCAACCAATAAGGCTCAAATTTAGAACACTGTGTTTTCTAGGATAAAATTTTGTATCAACGAGGAATCCAAATGGTAGTATGTATTATTCAACCCAAAGGCGCAGAACAGATTCAAGAAGAATTTAGAAAATGCATGTAACAGGTTAACCCTGGCGGCACCACTGAGGGCCTCAACTAGTTATAATGATAATAAAGATGATGATGATAATAATAATAATAAAAATTATTATAATAATAATTATGATAATTATAATAATAATAATAAAACAATGATAATGATAACAATACATGTGTATTATTATTAGTATGATTATTGAATATTTATTATATACTTCGTTATAATGCTGATAACAACAATAATATTGTAATTATAATCTTTAATTTAGTTATTAATAGATTATTATCATTTTGATAAAGCTATGTTTTGAAGATTGGGTGGGTATGAGGGGTTTGGGGTGGAGTTTTTTAACGATATACATAGTTAAAAGGTTAGTGTTGTAAAGAAGGTAAAAAGGATATAGTATTTTCTTATTTCCATATGTCTGCTTTTCTTTTTGTAATTCTAAAACATGTCTGTTACCTGATGTTTTTAGAAATAAAATTAAATCAAAAGCAATTTTTAATTGTAACGCCACACCAGTGTTTATAACATTGTAACCATTCTTTTTGAAAGTTTGAGCAAACATATGTTTATCAAATGGCATCTAAAGATTGCACAAGAGTTAGCCGAAAGACTAAACGCTTTCAGTGAGATCAAATATGCACAGGGTAACAGCAGTAAAACTCTGAGATACTGCTCGGGGCGCATGTCTCCATACTTACTGCCCTATATCTATATGTTTCTTTTTTATAATTCATTTTTAAATTATTGATCTTCTCTATCTTAGTCAAAAAAGCTTTGAGCTTGTAGTTTGTACTGCTTTTTATTGTTGAATCTGTATCCGATGATTTAATCAGTTCTTAAATATTTACTTTCACATAAAGTAGGTTTTTCATTTGGTTTTCTAATATGAAATAATTCTAACTGTAAATCAAGAATTTCGTAGTTTTATTTCCCCTTGAAATATTTATGTGACATTATCTGTGGAGTAGCATGAAATGTGAATTTTGTTTTGTTTTTTTGCATTCCTTTTATTCTCAGTAATAGTACTTTTACAAGAAGTTTTTTATCTTCCTCAAAGTATTTTCTGTCTAAATCAAAACTAGTTAAATCGCTGTTTCATCACTAACTAGTTAGACATGACTGCTGTAGAATAAATCAACATTATGGTAAATATAGATAAGATTTGTACAATGTGTTTATCATGAAAGAACTTCATTACAAGATTCATGCATGTTATATAATATCTGTTGATTTATTTCCTTCCGAGGAGCCTTTCTTTGCATACATTGCAAATATGTGTGCTTTGTTTAACTGTTTGTACATATAAATATATATGTATGTATCTAATATGGTTTTTTTTCTGCAGCTGATTTAGAAGGGTGTTGCATAAAGGTGTCTCATTACAATGACAATTGACTGACATGATAAAATTTAAGCAGTATGATCCATTTTCTCTCTATGGCTTTGAATTGTTTTTTAAAGTTCAATGTTTACGATATAAGATGAATTGACTCTCCCTCTGTGTCACTGTTCCCTAGTGATATGTTACTTGCTCATGATTAAAAAAATGTTAAAAAGAGGCTTATTTTGAAGGGGGGGGGGGGTTTGGAGTAAAAGATGTTCATTAAATGAACTAGATTTTGTAGAACATTGTCTTTTCATTACATGTTACATATTTGAAAATATAACAAGTTTGCCTGATATTCTTGTGGGTGTAAATATTATGAAGCAATGAAAATATTATATGTTTATGTTATATTTGTTGTATTAAAATCGGGTGAGGATAGAGATGAAAATGTGAATGTAATACAAGAATATTCTTGCATACATGTGTCTGATCGTAATGGATTATTCACAGGATTACACTTTTTAAATGTTGCTTTTTATGTAAAGTTGCAAAGAAAGAATGAAACTTCATCTTTACAATCTGAATGTTAAAATCTAACCCAAAATTTCAGCTTAGAATAGAAAGCTTGAAACACATAATGCAGCTTGGCATTACGTTGTGTAAATACATGTTCATGTTTGTTTTTGTTTTTTTTAATGGTTTAAATTTAATTTATGAATAAATATCTGTGTGTGATTGTGTTCATATAGGGGTGCGCACAAAAACGTTTTTAGCTCTTTCCCTGATGAAAATATGAAACCGTATCTTAAAATAAAGGAATTTTAAAACTTCTTTGATGTTTTAGAGCTTACACCTTGGCTTTTAATGGATGTCTACAACATGCAGTGATGATTTTAATACTTTCCATCCGATCTGTCTTTTTATCTTCCTCATGAAACAAATAGCTGAAAATAAAGATTTACAGTCCTTTTTGTTCTATATCTTAACATCGAAAAATTTGTAGATTACTTGAGATTCTATTTGAAACAAGCCCAGCAAAATTTCAACATAAGCGAGATGATATGAATTTTCCTGAGCATCTTTATGCATGTTAGTACTTCATACATATTTATATATATATATATACACGTGTTTATGTGTCTGTGTGTATGTGCGTCAATGTGAACTTGTGTGTGTTTATGTGATCAGTATCACATTATGGACTTGTTATTCAGTAAATTCTAGAATTGACCATGTTGGAAACAGACTGGGCTTTAAGATAAAAAGTAGATAAGATTTTTTTGTTATTTAGACCCTTCAAAGTTTCAGTTGTTTCACTTTTCTTTTTTTTTTTAAGCAAACAAAAAACAAAAATCACTAGGAGGACAAGGGATGAAGTTTAGAAACGAGAAATCTTTGGAAAATCTGCCCTTTTATGTTTTTTTAATAGAATTTTCATAGAATTTTCACA
>JAXRKP010000661.1:210000-222500 GCA_037039925.1 Doris montereyensis | reverse complement strand
TTACAGAAACAAAGAAAAAGGACAAGAAATAGAAAATGTAGGACCAAAATTATACTTTAATCTTCTCAGGAGTAGATGTCAAAGATAGAGCCAGAGCAGGAGTAGGTCTCCTAATACATGAAAGGCAAGAAATGCTACTAGAAAGTTGGAAATTTGTAAGCCCACGGCTATTAGAGGTAAATATTAAACCAAAAGGAAGAGAAATTAAATTATTAATAGCTTATGGACCAAACGAAGATGCTCCCAAAGAAGAAAAAGATATCTTTGAAAACGATTTACAAATAGCTGCAGAGAATCTTAAACCCAAACAGAAATTAATGGTTTTAGGAGATTTAAACGCTAGAGTAGGTAACAATGTAGAAACATCAGGGGGAGTAATAGGTAAAGAATGAGAGACAACAACTTCTCCAAATGGAGAGAGACTAATAGATTTTTGCCTAAAGAATAACATGAAAATAGCTAACACATTTTTTCTCATAAAGATATCCACAAATATACAAGAGTAAATGAAGACAGATGTGAAAAGTCAATCATAGACTACATAATATTTAGCAGCTCCCTTTTTACAGTACAATGGATGCTAGAGTAAGCAGAGGAGCTGAAATATTTAGTGATCATCACCTAGTGATAGCCAAAATGAGATTATTAGCTGAAAAAACAAACAGGAAAGGAAAGACAAGAAAGCTACTAAACTCAAAATAGAGGAACTAAATAAACCAATAGTAAAACAGATGTACCAATCCAGGATAATAAGATCTATTAGTGAAAGGCAGATGGATCTGAAGGAAAGCACAATAGAAGAAAAGTGGCAAATATATAAAGAAACACTCCTCACTTGTACTGAAAAGGTCTGTGGTAGGAAATAAATCATGGGAGATGGGAAAAAGACAGCATAGTGGAATGAGAATGTCAAGACTAAGATCAAAGAAAAGAAAGATGCCTGGAAGAAATACTTGCAAACAAAGAGATCAGAGGATAGGATAGATTACATTAGTAAAAGAACTATCGCAAAAGAGGAAGTAAGGAAAGCAAAACAGGAACAGTGGGAAGAGTTTGGACAAAGACTTCAAGAAAGCTATCAAGGAAATCAAAAGCTGCTCTGGGGAGCAATGAAGAGCATGAAAAAGACCAAAACATGTCCAAAACGACAAATTTTGAACGCCAAAGGAGAAATAATGAAAGGAGACAGCGAAATCATGGAAACGTGGAGAAAGTATTTTCAACAATTACATAATCCCTCCAGAACATATGAAACAAGGAGTACAGGTCAATTATTAAGAGTAACAAGTAATCCAGAGGCGACAGCTGAAGATGTAGATATCTCAATGGAAGAACTTCAAAAAGCTATAAGAAAAGTGAAATTAGGAAAAGCCCCAGGAGCAGATCAAGTTTATCCAGAAATGATTAAAAACCAAAGGAGAGAGGCAGACAAACTACTACATGCAATATGTCAACAAGCATGGAAGTCCAAACAGGTGCCAGACGACTGGAAAAAGGGAACGGTAGTACCAATACACAAGAAAGGATCAACCATGGAATGCTCAAACTATAGAGGGATATCACCACTTAGCGTACCAGGAAAAATGTATGCCAGGATTCTGGAAATGAGACTAAGGAAAAGAGTAGAAGATCAGATTGAAGAACACCAGAGTGGATCTAGACCAGGAAGAAGTGTACAAGATCACATATTTACAATTAGTCTAATAACAGAAAAATTCCTGAGAGAAACATTGACTTGCACCTGTGTTTTATTGACTTAGAAAAGGCATTTGACACTGCGAGGAGGGATGAACTGGCATTCCTTAAAAAGAACACAACGTGGAGCAAAATTTAATAGAAGCCATTAAAAGTTTTTACAATAAACTAACATGTGCAGTGAGAGTAGCTGGAAATGTATTTGAAGAATTTGATGTAGATATAGGAGTAAGACAGGGTTGTATCCTTAGTCCTCTTTTGTTTATGGATTCAGTCACAAAGGCATCCTCAAACATGAAGAAAATGAATGTAGGTATGTGGAAGCTCAAATCAGTAAATGTATTAATGCTTTCATTTGCTGATGATTTAGTTCCGTTTGGAAAATCAGAAAGGGACCTCCAGTCAAATATCAACATAATGAATAATGAATTAAATAAAAAAGGAATGAGAGTAAATGCAAAGAAAACCAAAACAATACTAGTAACTAGGGAAGCTAAAACACGAAATTTTAAATTGGGCAGGGAGAATTAGAACAAGTTCAAAGCTACAATTACTAAGGAGTAATGATTAACTCAGATGGAAAACTAAGAGAAGAAATCAGCCAGATAATCCAAAAGATAAGTGCAATATATAACCATCTAGGAAAGGCATTTGTAGGTAAACAAGAATTGTCAACAAAAACCAAAATGACAGTATACAACACAGTTTATTGTCCTACTCTCCTCTATGGCAGTGAAACCTGGACCTTAGACAACAGGGAATACAGTAGAGCGCAGGCAGCCGAAATGAAATATCTAAGAAGAGTAGTAGGAAAACTAAACGAGACAAAATAAAAAATACAACAATAAGAGATCAAACCAAACCAGATAGCATAAAAACTAAGATAGAAATGAATCAACTGAGATGGTTTGGGCATGTAAACAGAATGAATGACAATAGAATAGCTAAATCAGTATACAGTGCTAAAACTCAAGATAAAAGACCAAAAGACAGACCTCGGAGAAAGTGGGAAGAAGATATAAAAGAGGCATTAACGCAAAGAAATTTAACTTTCACGGAAGAAAACAGACGCTGTCAGGACAGGGCAGCCTGGAGAAAGATCATTTCGGGCATCTAAAACCCATACACTGGAAGGTAGAATGGGAACTGATAAAGAAAGAAAGGATTAGTTCCCCCTTGAAGGAGCGGCACACATTGACAAAGGGAGCGAAGAACTGTATACCTATATCATGATAATAATTTTAGATTTATCTCCCTTCGAAAAGCTGCACAATGAGATCTCCGAGCTCTTGATGTAAAATCAATATTTTCGATTAGATAAGGCTGGGGAGGGCGTAATGAGAATGAAAGATTAGAGAGTTGTTTTTTTTTAAACTATGTTACATGATGTAAACATAAACATAAGATAAAAAAATAAAGATACGTATCTTTACACCTATTACTAAGGTGATGTAAGGCATTTCTGTGAATTCAAATCATACCCACGTACAATCACACACACATACATACACACATGTGTACATACATACATACATACATATATTCATACATACATATATACATACATACATACATGCATATACATACATACATATATAGGCCTACATACATACATACATACATAAGCCTTCGTATATACATTGTACACTCAAAAGGCCTGATAGGACTTCCTTTAAATACTTTCGAAGATTCATCTGAGACATTGCTGTCTTTATCGCTGGTTGATGCTGTTCTCTCTGGTGATGAATTATCCTGTCGTGGACAGCTCGTATCCAATTGCAAATGGTGATGATTTATTCGTAATTCTCCTCTTTCGGTGTTGACAATATATGACCTTGGAGCGCATTTGCCAACGACTTTAGCTTGGAGATTCCACATTTTATCTCCGTCGGTTTTGACTCGTACATGATCACCTGGTTGAAGATCTGGAAGATCTTGTGAACTATGACGTCGATCATAGTAGTATTTCTGACGCTCTTGAGCTCGCTGATCCCAGTTCCTTATGTTGTGGGGTTTCCTTGCTTGCAGATTGTTTGGGAAAGTAGGAACGGTTGTGTGTATCCTTCCACTCATAGCCATTTCTGCTGGACTCATGCCTAGACTCGGGATGGGCGTTGCTCTGTATGCTAAGAGCGCAAGGTGGACATCTTCTTGTTTGAGAATGTCTTTAGCTATTCGCACAGCTGTCTCTACTTCACCATTTGACTGAGGACACTATGGACTACTGGTGATATGATGGAAATTCCAGGTTCTGGAGAAAGCTTTAAACTCAGTTGAAGCGAATTGTGGACTATTGTCTGATACAACTGTTTCTGGAATTCCATGTGCGGCAACAAAGTTTTTAGCTTGCAAATGATGCCTGCTGAAATCACGTTTGTAAGGTGTACAATATCAATGTATCTAGAGTAATAATCGATGGTTACTAGGTACATTTGATTTTTTACTTCGCACAAATCGGTTGCCACCTTTTGAAATGGTCGTTCTGGAAGTGACGTAGATATCAGAGGTTCTCTTCTATGTGTTGGCCTCTTCTCAATGCAGTACCTACATTTGGATACTTTTTCTTCTATATCCATGTTTATTCCTGGCCACCAAACAGATTGGTTGGCTCTTTCGCGACATTTTGTGTTTCCTTGGTGACCACTATGGATGTTGTCGATAATTTCCTTTCGTAAAATGTATGGTATCACGATTCTCTGTCCTCTTAATAACAGACCTTCACATACACTTAGTTCTCCTTTCAACATGTAGAAATTGCTTGATGCCAATTTAACATCTCGTTTGTATTCTGGCCATCCATTTACAATATATTCCATTGTTGTTTTGATGCATACATCCTGTTGTGATTGATCGCGAATTTGATTTAGTTTTCTGTCTATCACTGGTCATAAATTTACTACTTCGCTGACATACGCGGCCACAATGTCTTGTGACGATCTTTCTTTTTCGGATGTAGCGTTGACGGGACTCCTTGAAAGTGTGTCCGAAATAAGCATTTCTTTGCCTGGAGTGTAGACTGCTCGAAGTTGAAATCTCATCATTCTCATTAACAGTCGCTGACATCGAATTGGAGTGTCGATCAAATCCCCTGAATTGATTAAAAGAGCAAGAGGTTTGTGATCTGTCAGTAGAGTAAAATATTTCAATTTAATTAAATAGCGATCAAATTTTTCACAAGCCCACGTGGCAGCAAGACATTCTTTTTCAATCTGTGCATACTGTTGTTCTGCTTTGGTGAGGGATCGCGATGCAAAAGCAACTGGCCGGGGGCCACTTGGGTGTTCTTGTAATAATACTGCCCCTAGCCCGTATGAACAGCTGTCAGCTGAAACTATGGTAGGCTTTGCAACATCGAAGTCGGCAAGCACAGATGCTGAGGTGAGTAAATATTTAACTCTCTCAAATGCTCTTTGTTGTAGTGATCCCCATGACCAATGCGAATTCTTTTTCAGCAATCCATTTATTGGACTCAACTCTGTTGATAGGTCAGGGAGAAAACGTCCTAAGTAATTGATCATTCCCAGGAAACGTTTGTTTACTCACGTTAGTGGATGCTTTCATCCCTACGATTGCTTCTACCTTGGAATCGTCGGCTCTAATTTCATTATTGCTTATAGTGTGTACCAAAAAGTTCAATTCTGCTTTGTAGTATACACGCTTCTCTGCATTTAATTTCAGATCAGCTTCTTTGAGTTTCGTTTCTACTATCTTTAATAGCTGAGTGTGCTCTTCTTTGGAGGAAGAATGACATGCTATATCGTCCATGCAACAGATATTCCTTGCAGTAATTTCGTCATAATACGTTGAAATATTTCTGGCGCTGATGTTATTCTAAATGGAAGATGCGTAAAATAGTACCTGTCAAACGGTGTGATGAACGCTGTGTATTTTGCTGATTTTGGATCAAGCGGGATTTGCCAAAATCCACTGGCTGCGTTTAGAAGAGATTGTTGAATCCTGGAGCTCGTAGATAATATCGTCAAGAGTTGGCAGAATAAAACGTTCACGTTTTACAGCCTTGTTAATTTTTTTTTAGATCTACACACATTCTTACGTTACCATTTGGTTTTAACACTGGTACAATTGGTGCCAGCCAATCAGTTGGCTCCTCAATTTCTTCAATGACATTTCCTTCCTTCATTCTCTCCAACTCGGCCTCGACTTTTTTCATCAATGGAAGAGGTATTCGTCTGGCCACATGGACTGAGTACGATGTGGCATCATCTCGAAACTGTATCTTCTCTGGATGACATTTGACCTCTCCAAAAGTTTTCAGCCCTACTTCATTTAAATTGCCTCTTACAACAACTAGCCCTAAAGCTTTTGAAGTTGCTCGGCTGAGAAGACATTCTGTGTCTTTTTTTTTACTACATAAAATGTAGTATTTAAGTCATCTTTAATCTTCGTCGTGAAAAGCCCATTAACAACTAGAGGACCGCCAGGACATGAGCTTAACTCAACGGTTTCTTGTGACTTCGGTTGGCCAATGGTTTTCCACATTCTGCTGGTAATGATATTGACATCGGCTCCTGTGTCTATCTTGAATTACACCATTGTGCGGAACAACTTTGTTTGTTCTCCATGGAGGCTCTGTATCGCTATTGTTTATAGCTCCAACCAAGCATTCTTTCTCTTGATCATTGTTGTCACTGCCCTGTCTTAGACTGTTTACGTTTGTATGTTTTGCGCGGCATACCTGACTAAAGTTGTTCATTTGCTGGCAGTTGTGGCACTTCTTCCAGTAAGCAGGACATGTTCCCCTTTCGTGGTAACGGCCACATTTTCCGCAATTAACACCTATCTTTTTTGTCTGATTAGGTATCCTATTATTCCTTTTGTGACACCATTTTGTTCTGACTTATCTTGAAGTTGCGTCTATATCTAGAGTACCATTTGTTCTTGATTTTTCTTCAACTTGCAGTTGCACCTTTACTAACTCTTGTTGTCTCGCTGTTGTGACTGCATCACTAAGCTTCAAATCTGAGCTTAACTGTAACTTCAGTGAAAGTTCTTTGTCTCTGCATCCTAGTACAAGTCGATCTCTAATCGTGTCATTTTTGTCTGGAAAATCCGCATATCTTGCTAGTTCATGCAATGCCCTTACATAATGTTCAATGGATTCATTTTCTAGTTGAGACCTTTCATAAAAGACGGCTCTCTCGTGTATCCCATTCCGCTGAGGAGAGAAATACGCTGTAAACCTGTCCAGGACTAGTCAAAAGCGGTTTCCTCCTGTTGTGTAAGTGAGAAGGTAGCAAGAATTTGCTCTGCCTCCACTCCCATCACATAAACCAAGCTGTCAACTTGTACCCGGCCTTCCTGCCCCTCAAGTTTTGAGGCGGACCGATACCTTAGGAAGCGCTGACGTCATTCAGGCCAAAACTGGGGTTTATCGAAAGGGAATTCAGAGGGTGGTTTAAAAGCCATTTTCTCTTAAATTGTTGACAAAATAAGAAATAAAACCTTCTCATGCTGCCACCACGTCATATGCGTGGCTTTACATGTAAACACAATAGTCCAGGCACATAGGAAATATACACGAAGGGCAACATCGTAATAAGACACTGGAAATACGTCTTTACAGGCACGTGTGCTTTATTCAACTCCCCGACAACTCGACAGTACAGGTAGTCTCAGCAGTACGAAAACACACAACACTACAGCTATTATTGTAGGACTCATTCCATTACACATACATACATACGTAAATACATACACACATACATACACACACATACATACATACATACATACATACATACATACATACATACATACATACAACATACACATGTATACAATATAAACATACATTCATACATACATACATACATGCGTACATACATACATACATACATACATACATACATACATACATACATACATACATACATACATTAATACATACATACATACATACATACATTAATACATACATACATACGTACATACATACATACATACATACATACACACATACATACATACATACATACATACATGCAAAAATACATACAAAAATAGATAAACATACACACATACATACATACACATATACATACATAAATACATACGCGTACACACATACAATACGTTCACTGATACATAGACCATTGATCTACAAAGCAGTCATGTTTGATTAAAGACCACAATTATCAAGAGTAATATAATATTGGTAAAATTGCAAACTATTATGATAGCGATACTGAGTAAAAGAGCGATACGATATCATATAAATAACTGTCAAGGGATAAGAGTGACAAGCTGTTCAACTTATTGGAATCTTTTCGAACAACAACAAAAACAATCTCAAAAACTCTTTTTTTTAAGTCACGAAAACAAAATCCCCCACAAAGAAACATAAAGCATCAGACAGTAAGTCGTTAATGGATCCACGTGACACTAACAGTAAGTCGTTAATGGATTCACGTGACACTAACAGTAAGTCGTTAATGAATCCACGTGACACTAACAGTAAGTCGTTAATGGATCCACGTGACAATAACAGTCAGTTGTTAATGGATCCACGTGACACTAACAGTAAGTCGATAATGAATCCACGTGACACTAACAGTCAGTCGTTAATGGATCCACGTGACACTAACAGTAAGTCGTTAATGGATCTACGTGACACTAACAGTAAGTCGTTAATGGATCCACGTGACACTAACAGTAAGTCGTTAATGGATCCACTTGACACTAACAGTAAATCGTTAATGGATCCACGTGACACTAACAGTAAGTCCACGTTAACAGTGGAATGGATCCGTGACACTAACAGTAAGTCGTTAATGAATCCACGTGACACTAACAGTAAGTCGTTAATGGATCCACGTGACACTAACAGTAAGTCGTTAATGGATCTACGTGACACTAACAGTAAGTCGTTAATGGATCCACGTGACACTAACAGTAAGTCGTTAATGGATCCACGAGACAATAACAGTAAGTCGTTAATGGATCCACGTGACACTAACAGTAAGTCGTTAATGGATCCACGTGACACTAACAGTAAGTCGTTAATGGATCCATCAATAACAGTAAGTAATTAATGAATCACGTGACACTAACAGTAAGTCGTTAATGGATCCACGTGACACTAACAGGAAGTCGTTAATGGATCCCTGTGACAATAACAGTAAGTCGTTAATGAATCCACGTGACAATAACAGTAAGTCGTTAATGGATCCACGTGACACTAACAGTAAGTCGTTAATGGATCCACGTGACACTAACAGTAAGTCGTTAATGGATCCACGTGACAATAACAATAAGCCGTTAATGGATCCACGTGACACTAACAGTAAGTCGTTAATGGATCCACGTGACACTAACAAGTCGTTAATGGATCCACGTAACAATAAGTCGTTAATGGATCCACGTGACACTAACAGTAAGTCGTTAATGGATCCACGTGACACTAACAGTAAGTCGTTAATGGATCCACGTGACACTAACAGGAAGTCGTTAATGGATCCACGTGACAATAAATGGATCCAGGATTAATGAATCCACGTGACACTAACAGTAAGTCGTTAATGGATCCACGTGACACTAACAGTTCGTTAATGGATCCACGTGACACTAACAGTCAGTCGTTAATGGATCCACGTGCCATTAACAGTCGTCGTTAATGGATTCACGTGACAATAACAGTCAGTCGTTAATGGATCCACGTGACACTAACAGTCAGTCGATAATAAATCCACGTGATAATAACAGTCAGTCGTTAATGGATCCACTTGACACTAACAGTCAGTCGTTAATGGATCCACGTCACACTAACAGTAAGTTCATGAAATGAAAACACACCATACTCGTATTGAAATGGAAGTCAGTGTTCGTCCAAACACTAAAAGGAAGTAACGAACTACCGTGGGAAGAATACGTGGAGGAGTTAATAATTTCCTGGACTGGTGGTTAGAATGTAAAAATAGACATGGATTTTAGTACGCATCCTCGCACAAGTGCAGGCTCACCGACTGTGCATCATTTATCCCTAAACAGACCATGTCATTTAAAGTCCTTCTAAACTTTCGGGGGAGCATACAGTACACAAGCCTGTTAGGTTTTCCATACTAACACTCTGACAAGATCTTTCCTCTACCTGTAACTGGGTATTCATTCACACCTGAGTCAAGTGAAGAAAGTAGAGTGAAGTACATTTCCTAAGAGTACAACTTTGTGAGAGAGAAAAAAACGACGTGTGCCAGCTGTAGGGTTTGAACCAGTGTCGTCGTGATTACAAGCTCACAAAACTACTGTCGAGCTATAAACGCCTCGGTAGAAACCGGCCCGTTGACAAGGTGCACAATTTGTTAGAACCATAATTAAGAAATACTTTTTTTGGATTGCAAGCCAGTTAAATTTAAAGACTACAAAATAGCAAGCTCTGAAAATTCACACCACCAGGTTCATGGTTCGGTTGTTATGTTAGACCTAGAAAGTCTAGACATCCTTCACATGAAACACATGAGAAACAGCATCGCCGTTCAAAGGCCTGAATCAATCAGTAACGACGATGTATACACCTGCTGCTGAATTAGGCCTCGCTTATTAGTCAAAGGGCCAAAGAACGGCGGTGGAGATTATTTGGACACATCCTCCCTCAGGAGAGGAGAAAATACCAGCTCGAACAGCAATGCCTGCGTACTTTAATAAGAGACCGAAATGCATAGGAAGAATAGCGACACCATCGTCAATGACACTCAAGCATGACTTATAAAACTGCACAAAATATACTAACACCCAGTCTCGTGAATACCAAAACCCAAATGGAGAAGACACATACATACCAACACAACTAAACACAAAAAAGAGGCCTACATGCTTTGAAAACTATAGCACAGGATCGAGACACATGAAGAGACGTTACAAAACAAATAATCAACGTTAAGATTCTTTAGCACCGACATTATGTCAGAATACACAGTATATGGCAATCGTCCTGACTGCCAGGCCATACTAATACTACTACTACTGCTACTACTACTACTACTACTACTACTACTACTACTACTACTACTACTACTACTACTACTGCTACTGCTGCTGCTGCTGCTACTTCTACTACTACTACTACTACTACTACTACTACTACTTCTACTACTACTGCTACTACTACTACTACTACTACTACTACTGCTACTACTACTACTACTACTACTACTACTACTACTACTACTAATACTACTACTACTAATAATAATAATAATAATAATAATAATAATAATAATAATAATAATAATAATAATAATAATAATAATAATAATAATAATAATAAAAATAATAATAATAATAATAATACTAATACTAATATTATGTAATACTACTATTTGTACTACTATTTGACAAACACATCTTAAGAAAAGTAATTGTATTCCGTTGTTACAAACGTTATACTTTATGTCACATAACGACGCTGACATAGTGAAACAAACTCCATTATACCAATAACAGGTGTCTGCCATGAAATAAACCACTTCTAAAAAAAATGAATTACAATAGATTTATAAAAAAGAAACGATTTCACCGGAAATTTCTTGGAATGGGAAATCAATATCCCAACAGAGACACGATAAAAGTGAAAGTAAGAAAATACGATTCTAAGCTCATATCATCATTGCTAAATGGCAAATCCCCCCCTCCCCCCACATCCCATCACCCCCGCAAATGGGTCGTAAATTGTGCTTAGTGTAGGCCTACCAAAGAAATGAGATCACACCAGACAATGACGGTACAACACCGCACACAATCATAGCAACGCAAATCGTTCTTGAGACGCAAAATCTCGACTTTACAAAGAAACTGTAAAGGTCAACCACCTCTCCCGATCTAAAGCCGATGTACTGTTCCATTGGGAACTCATTATCGGAGGAAACATATTCTGATCTCCCCATACCACTCACAGAGAAAACGTATTCTGATCTCCCCATACCACTCACAGAGAAAAGGCTGAAAGGAAGCATTGTTGCCAGTATGTATCATCTGCCCATACATAGGCCTACATAGACACGTAATAATATGTATGTATGTACGCCCCTACGTTTATGTATGTATGTATATATATATATATATGTATGTATGTGTGTGTGTGTGTGTCTGTCTGTCTGTCTGTAGGTATGTAGGTATGTATGTATGTATGTATGTATGTATGTATGTATGTATGTATGTATGTATGTATGTATGTAAGTATGTATCCATCTATCTTATGTATGTTTTGTATGTATGTATGTATGTACGTACGTATGAGTTATGTATGTATGTGTGTATATATGTATATATGTGTGTATGTATGTGTGTATATATGTATGTATGTAAGTAAGTATGCGCGCATGTATGTATGCATGTATGTATGTATGCATGTATGTGTTTGTATGTGTGTATGTTTGTATGTATGCATCATGTATGTATGTATGTGTGTATGTATGTATGTGCGTATGTATGTGTGTGCGTATGCATGTATGTATGTATGTGTGTATGTATGCATGTGCGTGTGTATGTTTGTGCGTATGTATGTATGTATATATGTATGTATATATGTGCGTATGTATGTATGTGTGTATGTATATATGTATGTATGTATGTATGTATGTATGTATGTATGTATGTATGTGTATGTATGTATGTAAGTGCGTATGTATGTATGTATGTATATATGTATGTATGTATCTTTGTATGTATGTATGTATGTATGTATGTATGTATGTATGTATGTATGTATGTATGTATGTATGTATGTATGTTTGTATGTATGTATGTTTGTATGTATGTATGTATGTATGTATGTATGTATGTATGTATGT
>JAXRKP010000661.1:120000-202500 GCA_037039925.1 Doris montereyensis | reverse complement strand
CACTCCTGCTTGAGCACCGATGCAGCATATTTTCCACTGTTGCGCATATGATCAGCAGCGCTAATTCGGAAGATGACTTGGGAACACACTTCATCACATAGTCGTAGAGTTGTGAGGGAATCAAGTTAGAAGTGGGATTTGTAATCTAGATCTAGATTCTATTTGGTGTGAAATGTTTGCAGTGTTAAAAGTGCGTTTTTTTCTGATTTTTGATGACTTAATGCATGCTATGGATTTGATTGTAATCTAAAGATCTAGTTCTTGTGTCGTGCTATGCTACCAGTTCTACTAGATCTAGTTCTAGAGTCCACTGTTAATTAATGAAAAGGAGTTCAAGCAGGGATCCACCATAAACCGATTATAGAAAGTTGTAGTAAGTAAGCCTATCTACCAACATTTAAAGGCGAGTGGCGCTAATACTAATACGGCATTTAATTCAACAGGTGTTGCAGACCCTATCTGAACAGTATAGGTTAAAACAAATTTGCTCAGACTGCCATGTAAACAGCCGATGGGTTTTTAAAGGTGAAGAGTGTTGTGATCTGCACATGGGACTTCATTTTTATGATCCATATTTGGGACTATGTGTTGATCCACCTACCTGGCACAGGAGACAGTGGGTTTTACTTGAAAAAGCTTGAAACTATTTCAACCTGTTGGGCACAGGCCCTCAATCTTGTGGTTGAGATGTTAATAATCAATTCAGTGAAGCAGATTGCTGGAAGTTTTACATATTATCATTTGTCACACCGATTCTCCACTTCAGAACTCCTCCCTAATTAACCTTTAATCTGCCCACTTAAATGAAATAGAGGTTTCTGTTCCACCTACTTTTTATTGTTGTTTCGCTTGAAGAGATATGTGTGTTTAAAAAATTTGATATGTTGTTTATTACTCAAATGCAATGATATTTGGAAACCCGAGAGACCATTCAAAATATGCATTCGAAAGAATACTATAATCCTTGATGCAATCATAAAACAGAATGACCGTGACTGACCATCATTTAATGACCTTAGACCTTCAAAATTTATTCAAATTTGGGCTCATTGCTTATAACATTAGTCATCAAAGCCACGATTGAAATGGATTGAAACAGTCCACGTTGATTTTCGTCCTCACTAGATATGTAAACTTATTTAGTCCTGAAAATTAAGGCCCTTGCTTGTGGTGAAAGCAGACAACAAACTGGTAAGCCAAGACATAAAATGTACACACAAACCTCGTACCGCCAATTGTTGTCCCTATGACATAAAGGGAATGTCGTTATAACAAAAATGGTGGGAGCCATTATTGCTTCAAGGGAGATAATCAATGTCAATGTGAGGTAATATAAGATCTACAATAACTGGTTGACGTTGGGGCCCGAGTGATAAGGCTGGCAATCTTCGGATCATGAGGTCTCGGGTTCGGGACATTGTGTTCCTTTGGAAAGTCTCTAAGCAAACTTTCTCCACTCTACCCAGGTGCAAAATGTAGTAGCTAGGGAGTAAAACCCCTTCAGACTAGTGTCATGTCCAGGGGTGATTATTGTCACATGTTCCACTTCACACCATAAAAACCGGGATACACTCTGGCTCTGTAGACCGTATTAGCTTTGCAAGGAAAAGTTGGTACTGGTAGATTCTACTTCTTTCCCTTACCTTTCATCTTGCTATGTTCTTTGTGATCACTGCACATGGTGGACTGGGAAACTTCACTGAAACATAATAGAAGTAGTAGAAGAGTAGTATGTAGGTAGGCTCGACAACACACTACATATATATGATCCGTCTTGATTCCACCGGCCCATGGTTATGTAGAGCTAGATATGTGTGATGAATTGCAGTGGGGATGATACACGACCCACATGGCACTGATGCTTTTATGTGTGTTTGATTCTGTGATTTTTAACCAAGCCTAACTAGATTTTACCCGCTTGCATCACTCCAAAGGAAGAGGTTGTGATGCATCATGTATGGTGGTGGTAGTATAACAAATTGTGTTTTTGGATGGCGGCGTAATGATTTTTTCCTTTGTTTTTATACTGTCAGTAGAAAAGTTAAAAGCTGGCAATAAGAGAGAATGGTGGTGTTACTGGTAATGGTATAGCGAAATTTGAGTGTACAATGTATTTCAGTGAATTTGAATTTTATTCTTGTTCATAGCTTTTTGCTATATATTTTTTCTTCCTATCTACAGAAATCATCATGACTGACAGAAAGGCTGTTATTAAGAATGCTGACATGTCTGAGGAGATGCAGCAAGATGCTGTAGATTGTGCCACTCAGGCCTTGGAAAAGTACAACATTGAAAAGGACATTGCCGCTTACATCAAGAAGGAGTTTGACAAGAAATACAACCCTACCTGGCATTGCATCGTTGGCATAACTTTGGCAGCTACGTCACCCATGAAACAAAGCATTTTATCTACTTCTACTTAGGACAAGTTGCAATTTTGCTCTTCAAATCAGGATAAACAGTTGTCAGCTTGCTTCATTTTCATATTGTTAGAGTATGTTTTTCCTTTTTGACTCTGATTCTCAGAAGTTCTGTCACAAACAGACACGGCTCATGAAAAGGATGAAAATTCCTTTGTTTGAAACTTGGAATAATGAAACTTCCTCCAAGCTCATCACAGGCTAAAAGATAAAATTCTGTACCAGTACAAGCACCAGTCTTTCACTTGTGTTCATGAACATTTTATCTTCATAATCATAGCTGGCTACAATATGTATGTCGTGCTCATCAGTTTTATGTCGATGTTCTTTATCAACTATCTATAAATCATGTGGAAAAAAATGGAAGAACAAATCAGTCATTTCATATTCGATTCATTCAATATTTTATTATTCTATGTAGTGTGATTGTTGACGGCCTATTTGTGATAGCATGGTGAACTTCTGTGTGAGTACTGTGAATTTGTGCAATGAAAAGAGTGCGTAATAAATGGCAAGTTGATGGTTTAAATGACTGAGTAATTGCTGACAAAAATTGTTGCTTTTTGTCTGAATAGAAAGAACAAATATGTTGTCCTTTGGCACATAGTGTCATTTTGCCATGAATAAATTCAATAAATGTCTCAATACCAATTCAGCCCTGGCATTTGCAATCCCTTCAGTTAATTGGTCTATGCATGCAGGATAAATTCATGGAAATTTTGAAAACTTTTACAAAGCAATGATTTGTTTGAGTCTCTGACAGTGACAGTGATAGCTAAAGAGCTTTGCCCAATGATACGACCCACGAGTTCATTCCATGTTCTCAAGCATGGGCAGTCACAACGTCCATTCCATTTCCACCCTCTTACTCTTACCCCCAAGTGAATAATAATAATACTGAACTACGTCTTACTACATACAACATTAAAGAATTACAAGGCCTATGGCATGTATGAGGTCATTGGTCAAGATTTGAACCACAGCTTCTTATTAATTAGGGCCTACTAAATTTACTATTAAAAATTAGTCAGATAAAATACTATGTGACAGTCATTATAGTAAATTCGTTAGTATTAGGCTTTAGCAATAACTGGCTTGTGGTGTAGATCACAGTAATCACACATGCACAAAGACAATTGCACACTTCGATTACATTTGCATTTCATCTTGTATTTTAGTTTTGCGACATTATTCTAATTGTACAGTACAACTTTGCAAGTCTCGTCAATTGAATAATATTTTAATTTTAAAAAGAACACTTTTGCTACTCATATAGTCATAATCATTAAGTCATAAATACCGGTACTCAAAACTCAAAAGTATGCGAAAAATTTTTGGGTGTGTTATTTTTATCATGATAATTAGTATCAGTTATGTTTTATACTATTCTTTTTATCATGGACATGTCATTTCTTTCCTCAACATGGGACTATATGAAAAAAACGTTCGGTAGTTAACAAACTCGTCTCTCGGCCAAAAGACAAACAGTGAGTGAGGCAAAGGGCATGTCGGGAGTAAAGCAAAATGACAATTGACATGTATAGACTAATTTATTAATTATTTATAAGCCCCATAGGAATAAAGATTTGTCTCGTCTTTGTTCCTATGGAACTTTTAATTTATTACTATTCAATTTCAATGTCATTTCCTTCACTCTCTCGATCGAAGTAAAAAAAACCTCAAAGTGTCAAGTCTTGTGTAAAACGTATTAACACACTTATTAATGTTAATAATACTAATACAGAGAACCATAAATCGTTTTAGTTTTAGCCGTAGTAAGTAAAGTGTTTTAGAATATAAAAATAATATGCAATCATGCATGGTATGTGATTGTGACACAATTCTATACAGGTGTTGTTAGTGGTAAACTGGTATTAAATTTAAATGTTAGTTTTGTTAGTTGTTTGTGTGGTCTACTATTGCCCAGTACTGGTGTAGAAAATGAAAGTGAGGAGGAATGGCAGAGTTTGATGGGCAATTTGATTTAAAATTCAGTATTGTGATTGTGACACAACATACTCAAATAACTGGTAAAAACACAACTGCTTCACTTCATGCAAAAGCAACACAATTGATTGATAAAATTAGGCTGCCAAGGGGTCCCTGGGGAACTCACAGCTTTCACACGCTTTCGATGATATGATGATAGATCAATCATGTATCGCTGGCACTGGCGGCAGTATCACCACAGCAAATTATAACAATAACTTAAATTACATTGAAATATTATATATATATTATATTTATATTAACACTATTGTAATACTATATAATTTATAATATTAATAAAAAAAATAAGGTGTAGGCCTATAAATATATATATAAAAACAAACATAATTCTTATTGATTGTTTCTATGTCTATGATTAGTATGATTATAATTTATAATATAAATTTAAATATACATATATATATATATAACTGTTGCCATGAAAATGATAAAACGACCAAATTGAAATATAATTTTATAAATGGCTTAAATTTAAACTTAACTTAAACTTTAAACTGAAACTAGTGAAACAAAAATGTTTTATTTGTTTTTGTTTTATGCCTGCTGCCCTTAATAAATAGTGAGTGATAGTGGCATTATTTATATTCTAAATAAGCTCCTTGTGTGTTAAATGTTTATATATTTATAATCAAAACAAACAGCAGACATTAGACAACCACCCAAACATGGTTTATTGTGATAAACAATGTTGAACAAATACTTCATCATAATCATACATGAAACTATTGAAACAAAATCTCTTCTACTAAGTTCAACGACAATTCTTGAATTCTCATAATATGAATCATTCATTCTCTTAGAAGTAGTAGTAGCCTACTACTGGTACAACAACAAGTAATACATTACTTGCTGCTAGTGCTAGACACTAGACTAGTTTAGTACTAGTAGTAATACTCAATACATTATATATATTATATTACTAATTTTAAATACTAGTGTTGATAAAGTCACACTTGACTTACTTTACTTTACCTAATTTTACAAATGAACGCGATGCCAATCTGGCCCATGGAGCCGTTGCTTATCCCGGATTCTATAGCGCGAAGCAGAAGTCCGAACAGGTGATAGTGACAGTTGACGCTGCGTGGTAAATAATCACCTGGACCTGGACAGGATACAGGTTTAAAAAAATTTAATTTTTACTCCCCAAGCTAGTGCTTGTTGGTTCCCATTTGCACTTGCACCTGAGTTGGAGTAGGGAAAATGTGTGTTACTGTTGTTAATATATAATTGTCTTTCCCAAGAAACAGTCATAGTACTCATAGCAGCGGGCCTAGCTTTGTTATTAGGATCAAACCTAGAACTAGAACCTCATGATCTGAAATCCGGCAGCCTAGCCGCCGACGCCAGTAGTAGTACTAGTACTATTATTATGTACTACTAGTACTAGTACATAATAATTAATATGTATAATATTATTATTAATATTACTTACTGTATTGTACATGATATATAAATTGATTATTTATAAAATATAAGATAAGTATTTTTTAGAGTAAGTTATACTATAGTAAGTACATGTATTTATTTACTTGCATTGCCTCCTTGACGCATTCGTTACACAGAAGACCATTTACTTACTTGTATTGCCTCCTTGACACGAGTTAATTGTTAATATATGTTTAAAAAGGTTAATATGACCATAACAACTTAAACAAGTATGCTATCAAATTGAGCAGAAACCATGATTATAATTTTAATCTTAAAGTAAAGGCAACAACGTGTTATTGATGCAGAAACCGGAAGGTGGTACCTGTGTCAAGTGTCACTAGTGTCGTCAGTAGTCAATACCAATACCACCAATGAAATAATTATGTGACAAATATCAAAGAGGCTGAAAAAATGTCTGTTATTAGTGTTATTTGTAATATTGTATCCATTCCTTTCTCCAAGTAATACAATGTAGTACTATTGTATATTAGATTAGTATTATTAGTATACTGGGATAAAAGTTCAAGTTGAAGGCCTTTACTTTACGGTTGCAAAGCCAAAGCCGGAGTGTATCCCGATTTCTAGAGCGTGCAAGTGCAAGCGGAACAGGTGAGTGATAATATTGTTTAATACTAATATTACTAATAATACCGTCAGGACAGTGACATGGTCATGGTTGCAGGATTTACTCCGACCGAGTAGTGAAATGTGTATGAGAATTCCTCAAGAACACATTGGGTGGGTGGTACGGTAGGCCCTATCCTATCCTATAGCATTGCCATCGCCAAGATTCGTCGAGCCCATTATCTCACGAGAACTAGTTAGTTAAGTCAGGCTACTTAAATTTAAATTTAAACATAACTATTAATTCATGTATGTAGATTATGTAGTTCTAGTTTAGCGCATGTATTACACTGTACTAAACCACCGATGCCAGTAATGCCACACTCCTTTTGTGCTCGTGATTTTTTTTTATTAAGGGGAGAGGAGGGAGGTCCTGAGGAGAAGGCAGTTTTAGTTTACCACAAATGGGACAAAACTCTTGTTTTATTACACTACTGGATGGAGCAGTTCATTCCCTTGACTTTCAATTCATACAATAACATTAATAACTACAAAGACTTAGTAATAGTATCAATTCTTTCATCTTATTCTTATACATGTACGATTTTTTGTAAAAGAAAAACACATCGGTTGTACTTGTACCATAAAAGCTGGAAGTTTTGTGTACTAAAGTATAACAAGTTGATACTCATTTTAATTCCCACAGAGTACTCTATCCGAAAAATTGGGAAAAATCAACTTTTGACGAATTATTGTCAATATTAGATTATTAGTATTAGCTAAGATCGGCTGAATACTACAGGAAACATCCCGGTCACCTGTTAGAGCTCTTACTACTCTTACTCTTAGTCTTACGCAGTGCCACCGATATCCGATCTGCAACGACACGAGGCCGTCAAAAAAATCGTGCCTGAATTTTAATCACTATGAATACTATGATGAACAGCGTTGCGCAGTGTAGACGGCTGTCGCCGGATGCCTGTCACTACTGTCAATCAGACATCTGGCGACAGCATTTCCGTTTTAGTGCTGCACTAAAATATATCCGACGCTCGCCCGTTTCAACACACAGTCATTGACACACAAGGAAGTCAAGGAACAACATGGAAATGGAAGCAACTGATGCTCTAATTGAAGCTGTAGTGTAAGTGTAAGAAAAAAACGACTCATCTACGACAAAGGGGATGAAAATTATTCGAACTCTCTCTCTCTCTCTCTTCATCATCACCCTCCTCCTCTCTTTTGCCTTTTCTCTCAAGGTGGGTTCAAAACAATATTTCAATAAATTAAAGCTGTGCCAATCTACTAGAAGAAGAAAAACAGCAAAGAAATTAGATTGATGTAGTGACACATTGGCTGTTTTGCCAGGAAACAACCCCTACGGGTGATGTGAAATAGTGCGTCAGCGTGTCGCGTATTTTCATAGCGCTCTTTGTAGATCGATTTCTTCGACTTATGTGAGGTCTTTCCTCTAGGTCACCTGATTGGAACTGATCATCCGTGGATTCACACGGTGATACTGATACACAACAAGGCTCATGTATGTATATAAAGTTGTGAAGTACCGTGGTCGCCTTGACAATGTCTGTTGCAATGTTTGGTTGCACATCCATTGGTCGAACCAGAAATCTCCACATTTGTGACATTCTACCAAAAGAGGCCTCTACCACATTTCGAGCACGAGACAAACGATTGTTGAAAATCTCTTTTTCGTGTGTAAGTTGTCGAAAAGAGAATGGCTTCATGATATTGTCTCTCATTGGAAAAGCATCGTCAGCCACAAACATAAAAGGTAGCTTGATATCTATGGCCGGTATCATGCCTTCCTTAGGGATGTCAAGTGTTTCAATATCAAATGTAAGCTGCCTGCCAAACATGGATCGTTGAAAGATACCCGCATCAGTGTTGCTCCCACATGAACCAACATCAACAACAACAAACTTTCCCCCTGAGTCTGACACAGCGAGAAGAACTATTGAAAAGAAACCCTTGTAGTTGTAGTAAAGCGAACCAGATTTATTCGGCTTCTTGATACGTATGTGCTTGCCACCAATGGCTCCTATGCAAAGAGGGAAGTTGTATTTAGTGTAGAAATCATTTGCAATTTTTAACCACTTTTCTTCATTTGGCACAGGTATAACTTGTGGCTGTAATACGTCCCAAAGAACCTCGCAGGTCTCCGTTGTAATCTCTCTTATTGGTGTTACACCACCTCAGAAATGCAATGATACTAGGGAGATGTGGTTTTCTCCCGAAGCGAGATATCTGTAAAGGGATAGGGGAGGGCGGATAAATGAAATGATCGATTCATGATATCATCTATCTATACTACACCTATATATATATATATATATATATATATATATATATATATATATATATATATATATATATATATATATATATATATATATATATATATATATATATATATATATATATATATATATATATATATATATATATATATATATATATATATGTGGACTTGAAAACTTAGGTCACGTAAAACTTCTGAACTACTCACCCATATGATTTCAAATTATGTACGGTATATTAGCAGTGGTGGAAGAGTGCAACGTTTTGTCTATAACCCCAAATTCTACTTCTTTGTATTTTTTTGGGTTTTTTAATTGTTCCACAAGCGATGCAATTCATTCCCTCCATTGATTTAAGTTTTAAAAATAACTTTATACATAGCCTATTACGTCATCAAGTTGTGTGATAGACTTTACCAAGACTCTGACTCTGAGTTGGTGCTAGTTTCGCTCCTGGCCTCTAAACTGTACAGGTCGCGCCTTCTAGGCCTAATTATTCTTCTAAAATTAGTTGGATAACCGTTCGATGAACATCCGTCTGGCGACGGGAGTGATAATGATACTGTAAATTTACCAAAGAAGTGTAGTCTAGGAGTTAGGATTGTTCTTTTACCCTGTCATAAAACCCGAGCGAAGCCAGGCATCCCAGCTAGTTAATTATATCTTTATTTTTCTACAGATGCTATTGCAAAAAGGAAGTGGTCGAACCTCAGAGATTCTTTTAGGAGGAACCACAAAAACCAAACCTACATTCAAGTCTGGATCAGCGGGCAATAACACCAAAAGATGGTACCTCTATAATAGTTTACTATTTTTACTTCCTTTTGTTGAGGATACAAACAATTCCACAACAAGCAATTTGGCGGAGGAGAGCACTGAAGAAGATCAGGGAACACATAATTTGGAGGATTTAACCAACGATGATGTCTTGCCCACATCGAGCCAGTCTGCGTCCATTTCTTCGCAAGATGATCCACAGTCTGGTCCAAGCTGCAGTGCAGTAAATATTCAAAACCAGCCTCCAAAAAAACCGTTTCAAAAGATCAACCCATATCCACAACAAAGAAGAATTACTTCGCCCGTCTCTGCTTTTGACACTGAGATGTTAAATTCTCTAAGGCAGCTGCAAGATCAGCAACGACAACAACAAACCCAAGACCCCGACGAGCATTACCTCTTGAGCCTCTTGCCAGTCCTTAAATCTTTGGATCCCATATATCCAAAATGGAGTTCAGAGGGGAACTTAACGCTACTGCTCTCAGATTTATGAGACGCTCCTCCTCATCATACCCCCAGTTACAGTCAATCACCCCCACCCCCAAACCACCCAAGGCAACAGTACAGCCCATACTCAACCCATACCCCCCCCCAGTTACAGTCAATCACCCCACCCCCAAACCACCCAAGGCAACAGTACAGCCCATACTCAACCCATACCCCCCAGTTACAGTCAATCACCCCCACCCCCAAACCACCCAAGGCAACAGTACAGCCCATACTCAACCCAGATTGATCAGCTATCCCCCACAGGCGACGCTTACCTCAACCAGTACCAAGAATCGTACAGTACCTCGGGATAATAATCGCATCCCAACAACATTTATTTCTAGTCAATAAATATTTTAAATTTCTTTAATTCGATAATAACACAGTGTCTGGACTTTTATGTTTATATATATATATATATATATATATATATATATATATATATATATATATATATATATATATATATTGTGATATATTTTATATATATATGTATTGTTACCTTGTGAATATATTTAAGATAAAAAGTAATTTCTTCCTTCTTTTTTTCTTTTTTTACTGTACCCAATTTTCAAAACAACAACAGCTATCAACAACCTGTTATACAAATTATGTATTTTCTATTCAAAATTATCAATGGGCTCACCTCAGAGTTATGATAAGTCTTTCTTTGGCTGGAATAGCTTTTCTGAAATTCGTCTCCCTTTTTTGAATTTGAGGTCCAATTACTGCCAACAGCAAGTTGAATGTTTTTGGTGTCATCCTTATATATGAAATGCATTTTTCTTCATCATTCAGAATCTCATCCACAAGGTGATGAAATTCTCCATAGGTATTTCGATGTTGATAGATGGGATGAACCCAAAATCGTCTATTTTGATGCTCATGTTTTCTTTTTAAGTGAAACAACATAGTCAGCATATGAGCCGCCATTTTGAATATCTGGTATAAGTCGTGTGCACGGCCGGTTATCCGTCGCGTGTCGTCTGGTCGGATGTCTCACTGCGTGAGAGCTCTAATGTTATAATGCCATTCCGACATAAGTATAAGTATAAGTGATCTGGAGCAGTTGAAATATGGTCGACATGAAGTATTTTATAGCCTCTCACGATTGTATGATGTTTCAAAATATTATATTATTATTTTATAGGTTTATATGCGAAAAAACATTAAAATAACGGACAATATTGTTAACAATGCGATTTTCTCAAAATGTTACTGTTTGACAGTGAATATGCGATCTACTTTTCTTTATTTATTGTCCGATTGCCCCCAAAATAACGCAAAAAAATAATTCACCCAGTAGCCTTTTTTACATCTCTTCAAATTTTTGCAAAACGATTTTTTTTTGTGATTAAATTTGTCAGGAAAGGTTGCTATATACTATAAATGTATTTTTTTTAATTCATAAAAGGAAAACCGTTTAATTTATCCAAAAAGAACTATTTCGTGCCGAGATATTGAACCGAATAACGTGTGTGCGATGTTATAGTATATAGCCAAATTTGTTTATAACTGAAAAGCTTATTTGAAATGAAGTTATTTTCGCAATGAAAATCCAAGATGGCGGCGTTCCTGTGGCAACCATTTGATAAAATTATTTTTGGGATCTTTTTCAGCTAATTTAGACATGCCAAATACAGTGGTAGTGGTTAAAATTGTCTATATCAAATAATAAAAATAAAAATGCTATACATTATGCGCTGTCGTAAGATGGGAATGGGCGCTATATAAATGAATTATATTATATTGTTATATATATATATATATATATATATATATATATATATATATATATATATATATATATATATATATATATATATATATATATATATATATATATATATATATCTTTCTCCCTTTCTCTTAAGTCGGTGTAAACTTTAATTATTTCTTATCCAGATGGCTTTTGTCATTAATTTTAATCAATTCTTCTTCTAATTCTAATGCGCACATAGAAGAATTGCACTGACTTGACTTATACTTATATACTGCTTACAGTTACCGTTACGTACTTATGCATATACCTATGCATACAAATACATTACAATTGCGCTAAATGAATTCATCATCATTTTACATAGTACTATCTATATGTAAACAAATTTAGTTGGCCGTTGTTTGTTCGTCCAAGATTTTATTGCCAGGCCACTAGAGTAAGACTACCTATAGCAACCATAGTTTGCATGTTTTTTTGTTCTAAATGATCACAAAATCGTTTCATTTGAGGACGGTTTTTTTATACCAGAAGTGACGTAGGTTAATTAATTATTGAAAATTTCATTGTTGTCCTGTTTTTGAGTAGAAGTTTTCTTCACCTAAGAAGCCATTTTGTACATGTTTTGTATAATTAAAAAGTTGGAACAGTAGTTAGTACCGTTCACCGCCACCTCCGTAACCTCAGTATCGGAATGTAGCCCGATATCTAAATAATCTAATATTGTACAATGTACTTGGTATCACCCGGGGTGTAAGAGTAATATGCTTGTCTGTAATAAATCACACAACTTTTGAGTAATCGCTTATCTGAGCGTTTTATTTTCTGTCATTAGTGACATTGTATAGTGTCATGAGTATTACATGTACTATATATTACTAATTAGTCACTACGACATCCTTCGATTGTTACAGTATTGGTATTCCAGTTGAGTTACTGTTGTATACTAATTTTTTTCCCCATTACTAGTTAGTACTACGTAGTATTAAACGATAATTAATGATTGTATTGTAAGTGTTAGCACTGTTAGCCTTCTATAGTATCTGAATAACTTGAAAACCGGGTAGTGTTTGTGTGACGTAGATAATACGTCATAGTCAATAGTAGACTCAAGACTACAGGTAAGGTGAAAGATTAAAACAAAATTTAGTAGAAAAAATTGATTTACTGCACTGCCAGCTTTTCACCTGTGTACAGATCTGACACTACAGACTACAAAGCCATGAAAAAGCTCGTTATACATGCACCGCCATCCGCCAATGATTTGGCATTTCAATTATTAACGTATCTTAACAACACTTGTAAAATACAACTCGTTATACCGCTACCGTACACCATCGCTCCCTCCTCCAAAGTGGTGCAAGGCAAGTGGTAAGAAATAGAATTTAGTCTGGCCTGGTCATAGATCACAAGTCAAACACATTACACACACGGGGGATATTTTTGATAATATTGATATTAGTATAATTAGCAATAGCATCCCTGCCATGTGTGTCTTGATACTCTCAGTCTTAGTCTTACACAAATTACCACTGAAGTGATACTAACTAGTGATACAGGAGTACATTTTATTATGATTATGAGAATACTGAATGTTTGGATTTGGAGACATGGTTTGTTGTCCACGCCAAAAGAATGTATTGATTCATCGACAAACTGTACGATACCGGTATCGAAAGCATGGCGGAAATCATATCAATATCAACTTCTCGATAAACCTGAGCGTGGAATTAGTGGAAACGAGCAATCCTCTCGATATTGAAGGGTTCTCAGTCCAGGTGCCATATACCCCCCCTCCTCCCTCCCGCAGGCGAACTGAAGGATGAGCGACGAGTGGCGTCGAGGGAGTGACTTTTTGATGTTGCCGCGGCGGATTTGAAAATGCAGTCTAAAAATTACCAAAATATTAGTCACATCAGAAAAATTATATGATTTTCTTGATCAGCGACCTAAAATTAATGAAAATCACGGGGAACGCAATTTAATGCCGGATTACCAAGTTTAAATTTGTGTGTGTGTTTTGTTTTGTTTTTTTGTTGACGTTTTGAATTTCGCACCATCTAGCTACAACTAAAGTACAACAACAGTCCAAGGACTGAAAAGTTTAAAGATATAAACTGTTCGTCTGAACGGAACTTCTCTCGTCGACAAAATGTCAGTTCAACGATGACCCAGATCTAGCATATGTCGGTTAAACTGTCAGTAGTGTCAGTTTGTCGATAAATCAACCGTACGTTTAAAGGGGCCTAAATAAAGGCCCCTTAACAAATTGGCTATGGCATCGACATAGGCTCAAAACTCAGATCGCGTCATCCAGACAATAGCGTGGCAGAGTAATGATTGGATCCAATTGAGTGGCGAGGATTAGTATTATGTTAGTTGTTTCTAATAATACAAAGGAGTAACAAGTATAATATATATATATATATATATATATATATATATATATATATATATATATATATATATATATATATATATATATATATATATATATATATATATATATATAGTATTAGTAACAAGTACTAGAGATCTACTCATATCATGTAGTCTAGTATCAGGCTTCACAGCAGAAGGACTGACTAGGACCTGCCCAACGGCATCCGCCAACCGCCCTGGAGGGTGGGGGGGTTATTAAGAAGAAGAAAAATGTCATGTGCTTTCATAATTTCTTTTTAGTACAGTGTAGTTATTAGTATTAGTAATATTACTATTGTATTATTAGTATAATGAAATGACCAGTCTGCAACTACAGATTGTGTGCACAGGGTGTTGTGATCTGCACACGGGACCTCCTTTTTTATCGTTCGTCTCAATGGGACTAGGTGTCGATCCACCTACCTGGACCAGGGGATGGAGCAGAGCACATTTGCTTGAGAAAACTTTTCAACGGGGGACTTACTTACTAGTAGTAGTACTACATTAGAAGGTAGTAGTGGTAGTAGCGTATTGTACTCACTAGTACTTGTAGGTAATGCTAATATAACTAAGGCAAGTACATGTGTTATTGGTAATAACTGTGTAACGAATTCGTCAAAGAGGCAATGCAAGTAATTAAATGGTCTTCTGTGTAACGAAGTGGCGTCGGTGGCCGAGCGGTTAGGCTGCTGGACTGGGGGTCATGAGGTCTCGAGTTCGAATCCTAGTAAAGCCAGGTCCGACATTGTGTTCCTTGGGAAAGACACTTAACACGCCTTTCCCCCACTCTGCCCAGGTACAAATGAGTACAAGCACTAGCTTGGGAGTTAAAACCTGCGTCAGACTAGCGTCCTGACCAGGAGGTCATTTTTTGTCCCTTGTTCGGCTTCACGCTATAGCAACCGGGATAATCTCCGGCTCTATAGGCTTTAAGGGCCTTGAAGGAACTTTACTTTTTACTGTGTAACGAATACTTCAAAGAAACAATGTAAGTAATTAAATGGTCTTCTGTGTAACGAATGCGTCAAAGAGGCAATGCAAGTAATTAGATGGTCTTCTGTGTAACGAATGCGTCAAAGAGGCAATACAAGCATTTAAATGGTCTTCTGTGTAACGAATGTCAAAGAGGCAATACAAGCATTTAAATGGTCTTCTGTGTAACGAATGCGTCAAAGAGGCAATGCAAGTAATTAAATCGTCTTCTGTGTAACGAATGCGTGAAGGAGGCAATGCAAGTAATTAAATGGTCTTCTGTGTAACGAATACGTCAACGAGGCAATGTAAGTAACTAAATGGTCTTCTGTGTGTAACGAATGTGTCAAAGAAGCGATGTAAGTAATTAAATGTTCTTCTGTGTGTAACGAATGCGTCAAAGAGACAATGACTTCTGTGTGTAATGTCAAAGAGGCGATGTAAATTAAATGGTCTTCTGTGTGTAACGAATGCGTCAAAGAGGCAACGTAAATAATTAAATGGTCTTCTGTGTGTAACGAATGCGTCAAAGAAGCAATGTAAGTAATTAAATGGTCTTGTGTAACGAATACGTCAAAGGGGCAATGCACATAATTAAATGGTCTTGTGTAACGAATACGTCAAAGTCAAAGAGGCACGCAAGTAATTAAATGGGCTTCTGTGTAACGAATACGTCAAAGTCAAAGAGGCAATGCACATAATTAAATGGTCTTGTGTAACGAATGCGTCAAAGTCAAAGAGGCAATGCAAGTAATTAAATGGTCTTCTGTGTAACAATACGTCAAAGAGGCAATGCAAGTAATTAAATGGTCTTCTGTGTAACGAATACGTCAAAGAGGCAATGCAAGTAATTAAATGGTCTTCTGTGTAACGAATACGTCAAAGAGGCAATGCAAGTAATTAAATGGTCTT
The DNA here is from genome assembly GCA_037039925.1 of Doris montereyensis. Lineage (NCBI taxonomy): Eukaryota > Metazoa > Mollusca > Gastropoda > Nudibranchia > Dorididae > Doris > Doris montereyensis. The sequence continues at coordinate 186,466 of JAXRKP010000661.1, read as the reverse complement.
CCGTGTAACGAATACGTCAAAGAGGCAATGCAAATAATTAAATGGTCTTCTGTGTAACGAATACGTCAAAGAGGCAACGTAAGTAATTAAATGGTCTTTTGTGTAACGAATTCGTCAGAGGCAATACAAGGAAAGCCAAATGTTTTCCTATTGTCGCATTCAGTAAGTATCATTGTTACATAGGAAGGTTACCGGTAAGAAAAAGTAAAGTGCACCATGTCATGCTCAAACTTGAGTGTAGGGTAATCAGAAGTAGAGTCTGGATTTCACTATTCATACGGCGTAATGTGGTAGTTTGGCATTGTTTTCTACACCACGTTATTTTCACCAAGTCTGAATGCACGTAAGTGAATATGAGCCTTTGTACATGTAGTTACAACAATGTAGCTATTTTCCTGCAGGGGTCGACAGGAGCGCCATAAAAATCTGCCCGGATTAGGAAGCGAACTCGGATCTCCAGAGCAGAAAGTCAGATGCTCTACCGGCGGCTCAGGTTACCGGTTGCATTCAATTATTGCAGGCTAGGGATAGAGCAAAATTGGGTTTAAGGTGATGGTGTATAATTAAGCTCTATACAAAACAGGTAATGATCTTTGCTGTCACTGTCTCCCAATGGCTGGCCTCTTCTTTGGAGGAGATCACTGTAACGTAAGTCAAGCGTAATATGACTTCTTTTTTTTATTCACTACACCTCTGTACATGTATGTTGTACATGTATCTACTTACTCCTGACTTTGAACAAATGTGAGCGTCTGCTAGCTGAGTAATTTCAAAATTACTATATAGTGTGTATACTGGTACGTTTTGTTTCATAAACTTGTGAATATTCTGATACTTTGTAGGCCTACTTCCACTTAATTTAATTTGATGTAAAGTTTCATCTTTTTTCTTCCTCTAATTGCTATACAAATCGGTGGCAATTCTTGACAATTTTGGCTTTCAGTTTGGTATGTGTTGAGGCCTTGATTTAAACATATCCTGGGGACAATCTAATGTAAAGTACGGAGGCCTAAGCTAGCATTTTTCATTCATACACACATGATGGATGTGTATACGATTTGAATACACTTACAATATCCACACATTTAACAATCAATGGGACATAAATTGCCTTTTAATATTAAACATAGTTTAATACGTACATTTATATAATAGAGTGCCTGTTTGAAATACTGTGTTCCCAAAGTAACATACAGTGGAAAGTGGTCAAACAAGATTAATTGAGGAGAACCTACAGTCCTATTGTGGCTTCGGTGGCCGAGTGGTTAGGCTGGTGGACGTAGATCATAAGATCCCAATTCAAATACTGGCAAAACTAGGCCCAACGTTGTGCTCTTTGGAAAAGACATGTAACACACATTTTTCTCACTCTACCCAGGTGCAAATATGTACAAGCACTAGCTTGGGAGTAAACCTGCGTCAGACTAGCGTCCTGTCCAGGAGGTGATTGTTTATTGTTATCACGTTCCGCTTCACGCTATTAAAAGGGGATAAGGTCCGGCTCTATGGGACGTAATGGCCTTGAAGGAACTTTACTACAATCCTGTTATATTTGTTAGTGTTGTTAATCATTGTTATAACCAAATTCCGTTGTGTTATAAACAGTAACGTAACTCGCTTATCATTTTCTTTCTTTCTTTATCAGTTTCCATTTTACCTTCCGGGTTCAGTTGCCTGATATGATCTTTCTCCAGGCTGCCCCTTCCTGGCATTTTTTGTTTCCTTCCCAAAAGTTAAATTGCTATGCTCTAATGCCTTTTTTACATGTATATCTTCTTCCACTTTCTCCGAGGTCTGCCTTTTTTGGACTTTAGCACTGTATACTGATTTAGCTATTCTATTGTCATGCATTCTGTTTATATGCCCAAACCATCTCAATTGATATTTTTCATCTTAGTTTTTATGCCATCTGCTTTGCTTTATCTCTTTTGATGTGTTTCTGATTTTGTCTCTTTATTTTCCCCCTGCTACTATTCTTATCTTAGATATAATTTAATTTCAGCCGCTTGTACTGTACTGTATTCTCTACTGTCTAAGGTCCAGGTTTCGATGCCATAGAGAGTAGGACAATAAATTGTGTTGTATACTGCCATTTTGTTGTGTTTTTTTTGACAATTCTTGCTTACCTATAAATGTCTTTCCTAGATGGTTATACATGTATATTGTCATTGCCTTTTGATTCTCTGGCTGATTTCTTCTCTTAGTTTCCCATCTGAGTTAATCATTACTCCTAGGTAATTGTAGCTTTGAACTTGTTCTACCCTGCCTAATTTAGGATTTTGTGTTTTTAGCTTCCCTAATTACTAGCATTGTTTTGGTTTTCTTTGCATTTACTCTCATTCCTCTTTTTATTTAGTTCAGTATTCAGCATGTTGATATTCGACTGAAGGTCACTTTCTGATTTTCCAAACAGAACTAAATCATCAGCAAATAAAAGCATTGATACGTTTACTGGTTTGAGCTTCTACATACCTACATTCATTTTCTGCATTTTTGAGGATGTTTTTGCGACTGAATCCATAAACGTGATAAACAAAAGAGGACTTAAGACACAACCCTGTCTTACTCCTATATCTACATCAAATTATTCAGATATGTTTACAGCTACTCTCACTGTACATGTTGATTTATTGTAAAAACTTTTAATGGCTTCCATTAAATTTTGCTCTTCATTGTGTTCTTTTGAGGAATGCGATAGTTTGTCACTCCTCACGGTGTCAAATGCTTTTTCTATTATTTGTCTAACTGTAAGTATGTGGTCTGTTACACTTCTTCCTGGTCTTAATCCACTCTGGTGTTCTTCAATCCGATCCTCTAATTCTAATCTTTTCCTTAGTCTCACTTCCAGTATCCTGGGATACACTTTTGCTGGTACGCTAAGTAGTGATACCCCTCTATAGTATAGTTGATTATTTCTTATGTATTGGTACTACCGTTCCCCTTTTCCAGTCGTCTGGCACCTGTTTTGGACTTCCATGGTGTTGGCATATTGAATGTAGGTGAAAAACAACAGTAAGTGACAACTCCACCAATAAAGACAAAACCAACACGTGACGTTTCGGGTATAACCCTTCGTCAGATAACAAACGAGAAATATCTAGATCTAAACACTAAGGCATCACACAATGTGATGTTAGTGCAGAAGAAAAACAGAAAGGAGGAAAAAAAATAGAATGAAGAAAACGGTGCTGATAAGAAAAAATGAGTAGAAGGAAAGTGAAGAATATATAGGAGTGAGAATGGAAGGTTCAGATCTAGTACGAAATAAAAATATGAAAATAATTAACATAATAAAAGGCGAGAAGGAGATAGAGAGAAAGATAGAAGAAAAAAAGAAGGAAAGAAAGAAAGAGAGAGAGAAAGAGGTGTGAGTATGGGAAACAAGAACGAAACCTTTGACTTCACTCCACTGTGGCTCCTTTGTATTAATACTATTATTCACGGTTATTTGGATAGTTCACATTGCCACATCTCTTTGTTGTTTACGTTATTTATCTGTTTTATTTCTCGTTTGTTGTCTGAAACGTCACATGTTTGTTTTGTCTTTATTGGTGGAGTTGTCACTTATTTTTGTTTTTCACCTTTGACTTCACTCCACTGTGTCTCCTTTGTACATGATTGTTGCCATATTGCATGTAGTAGTTTGTCTGCCTCTCTCCCTTGGTTTTTAATCATTTTTGGATACACTTGATCCTGAGGCCTTTCCTAATTTCATTGTTTGGATTTCTTCCTTTGAGATACCTACATCTTCAGCTGACTCCACTGGATTAGATCTACTTGTTACTTTTACTAATTGAAATTGATATGTACTCCTTGTTTCATATGTTCTGGGGGATTATGTATTTGTTGAAAATACTTTTTCCATGTTATGATGTTTCCATGATTTCGCTGTCTCCTTTCATTATTTCTCCTTTGGCGTTCTTAATTTATCGTATTGCACATGCTTTGGTCTTTCTCGTGCTCTTGATTGCCCCACAATACAGCTTTTGATTTCCTTTGATAGCTTTATTGAAGTCTTTGTCCAAGCTCTTCCCACTGTTTATGTTTTGCTTTCCTCACTTCCCCTTTGGCAATAGTTATTTTACTTTTACTCACGTAATCTATCCTTTCCTCCAGCCTATTTGTTTGCAAATATTTCTTCCAGGATCCTTCTTTTCTTAGATCTTAGTCTTGACATTCTCATTCCACTATGCTGTTCTTTTCCTATCTCCTTTAATTAAATTTGCTTTTTACCATAGACCTCTTCAGTATAACTGAGGAGTGTTTCTTTATACATTTACCACATTTCTTCTATTGTGCTATCAATACTGTCATTCAGATCCACCTGTCTTTCACTGATAAATCTTGTTATCATAATCATAGATGGGAATATCTGTTTTACTATTGGTTTATTTAGTTCACCTATTTAGCAGCTTTCTTCTCTTTCCTTTTCTGTCTGTTTTCTCCAGTCACTAATCTCATTTTGGCAATCACTAGGTGATGATCACTAAATATTTCTGATCCTCTGTTTACTCTTGCATCCATGGTACTGTAAAAACGGGAGCTGCTAACTATTGTGTAGTCTATCATTGACTTTTCCCCATCTGTCTTCATTTACTCTTGTATATATTTGTGGATATCTTTATGAGAAAAAAAAGGTGTTTTTCTATTTTCATGTTATTCTTTAGGCAATAATTTTTAGTTTGGAGAAGTTGTTGTCTCTCCTTGTTTACCTACTACTAGTATTACATGAAACCCTGATGTTTCTACATTGTTGCCTACTCAAGCGTTTAAATCTCCTAAAGTATAAAGTAAAACCGTAAGTTTCTGTTTGGGTGTAAGATTCTCTGCAGCTATTTGTAAATCGTTTTCCAAGATTTTGTTTCCTCCTTTGGTGGCGTCTTTGTTTGGTCCATAAGCTGTTAACTATTATTAGTATTATTAATAATTCATTTTCTATTCCTTTTGGTTTAATCTTTTAATAGTTATCGTAGGAACCGTGTGCTCATCTTATACATTTCAAACTTTCTAGTAGCTTTTCATGCCTTTTATTATTAGGAGGCCTGCTCCTGCTCTATCTTTAACATTTACTCCTGAGAAGATTGATAAAGTATGATCTGGTCCTATAATTTCTATTCCTTGTCTTTTTTCTTTGTTTCTGTAATTGTAATGGTCAAAATGTCTACTTTGAATGTTTCCAATTCTTCAACTAATTCTATCTTTTCCATTTATTGCCCTAATATTTCATGTTCCAAAATCAGTCCGTGTTCGTCTCCATGTTCGTCTTCGAAAGGTCAACCTGGTATATCTCTCTGAATCAGTTGATTTTGGGTAAAGCAGGCGATTGGCCCACTGTACCCCTAGGTAGATGTGGGGCTGCCACCTTGAGCCTCCCCCCTACCGGACCTTTGTATTTTCTGCCAGCGAGCCTTAGGTCAACCAAAACTGGCCCGCAAGGCAGCAGGTTGTTTTATGTCAGGGTTAACTCCTTAGCCTTTGGTCAGCCAAGACCCACATGCAAGGCAGTAGGAGACTCGTGGAGGGCAGGGTCGCCTAATCCCCGTACAGGTACTTACCTGTGAGCTGCCCGGATCGCTATTCATACATTGCAATAATATGATTATGTATGAGTATACTACAGTGGAACACGTTTAAACCGAAAGTGACGGGACCGGTCAATGTATTTCGGTTTAGTCTTCTTAGAGTTAGAGGTCTTTTCGTTTTAGCGCTTGTCCCTCAGAAATGACGTTCGGTAAAGGGAAGTAATAATGTATTTTTTTAAATATTTCTAGAGTTGTCTCCCTTGACGTCATGCACACGGCGTGCCCTTCCGTGGACCCTATGATGAGTATGAGTATGATGATGCACGTTTGTCTTCATTTATGTTTAGTTGTTTTGTTTTTTTGTTACGGAAAGAAATCCCCTTCTCTGTTTAAATCGTTCAAGCCAGCCAGTGTTGGGCTCGAAATCGCTGTTCAGTTCTTCGGCAATCATCAACGCTTTCTCCATCAGAATGGGTCCTGATATAGGAACATTTAGGTTTCGAGCACTAGTAAAACCATATAAAAAGCGCCGCCTCAACGTTTTCGTGGCTGCACTTCTTCATTTTCTGATTCTGAGTTACAGGCTGAAAGAATGTGCTGCTGCTAGCCTTTGTTTTCTATCTGCTCCTCTTAGCCATTATGATCGAGAGTGTAGAATTCGGAATTCCAAGTTTCCGGCATATCTCACTTTTACTCGGTTTCCCCCCGTCAACCTTTTTAATCAACTGTTGCTTAAACTGCAGGGTATACGCATTGTACTTGTACTTTCTTTTCGACATGATTTTCGTAATTATGGATGGAATTTATAGTCACAGGTTGTAGTGGTACCGAAGAGCAAAGCAAGAAATATCCGCGTGGCTGAAGATTCGATTGTGGAAAGGAAGAAATTGCAATCGTCAACACGCACGGTGTACACTCGCATACACACCGCTTACAGTTACACATTCGTGATGGAATGCCGTCGCGTGTGGCCGTAATCAGTGACAGTGCAGTGAACCAGCCTATGACTATCACCAAGGCCGTCTCTATTGTATTAGAGACGGCCTTGCTATCACTGATCGGTGCCAGTGCCACGCGGATAATTTGCCTCTCGCACTCTCGCGCACTGTGCAGCAGCCATTGACCGTAGCATCACGCCACCAATCTCCCCCCCCCGCCCCACTTTTCTCTTTGCGTGTGATTGTACACATGTATAGTGTATAGCCTAGTAATTGTAGCCTTCTTGGGTGTCTTGAACTAGATCTAGCACTAGTACGGCAAAGTTGTAGGTTGACGATTGACTTTTTGGACCGCAACTCAGTGAATTTTTATTTCGGTTTAGCGGTAGGGCCATTTCGGTTTATCGCTATTTATTTAACAAAGACGAAGAGAAGAAAAGATCGGGGATTCCAAATCCTTTCGGTTTATCGATCTTTTGGTTTAACCGTTTTCGGTTTAAACGTGTTCCACTAAGTATAAGCGAATGGTAGGCCAGCCATCATAATGTACATGTACTACTACTACTACTACATTGTAGACACACCACTCCACCTATCTTTACTTTTACTAGTTTTACGCCTTTTCGTACACTTCAAATTCAAACACTTGCATTCTCATTCATTGGGTTTCGATGAAGTCAGTAGGCCTACAAATGTCTTGAAACTTGAAAAAAAATCCAACTCATTACTCCATTAGGAATGATAATGATAGATCAACAGTATGTAAACTTTCACTTCTCGTGTGCACGTTCCACTTTGACGAAGTCCTCTATGTATTATAAAGCAAATATCCCTGCCCAGATCCTGTTCCTAGTGTTACATGTATAAGATTTATAAAAAATATATTTTTTAATAGAGCCAGAGAGAGAAAAAAAGAAAGAGAGAGAGAGAGAGAGAGAGAGAGAGAGAGAGAGAGAGAGAGAGAGAGAGAGAGAGAGAGAGAGAGAGAGAGAGAGAGAGAGAGAGAGAGAGAGAGAGAGAGAGAGAGAGAGAGAGAGAGAGAGAGAGAGAGAGAGAGAGAGAGAGAGAGAGAGAGGGGGGTTGTGAAGATAACCCTGTTATAACCGATTTCCTGTTACTGTTAGTGTTACATTGTGAATGTTTCATCTATAACTCAGCTGTTATAAGAAGTGCCCACTGTACATGTATACATGTATTAGTATTACATTTACAAACTCTTTTGAGAGATTGATCCGAAAACTATTTTCGGAGAATTGCACTGTTGTAAGAAACCAGACTGTGTAAACTGTTATATAACTGTATCATTTTCACCAAATAAAGAGTAATAAATTCAATAGACTTAATTATTTTTTTTAATTTAAAGCATCGTGTATAGTTTTGTTTTACATAGATCTAAAAATAGTTATGAAAGTTATTTTGCGCACAAGTGTCATTTTGTCTTTATTGCTTACTTTGCTCAGTCAATGCAATGATGCAATACGTTAATCCCTAATGAGATAGTCCAATTTGTATTACATCAGGCTAATCGGTAGTTTACATAGAGCTTCATTTTTAATTTCCCATCCATTTTTTTCTTCATAAAGAAAGAGGAAATGGCAATATAAAAAGAAATTATAGTTATACTGATGACTTTCACACAGAACTTCATCTTCACTTTTATTCATGAAAAGTTAACTGCCAAGAAGTGATCATGCTCACTTTATCACATAATGATAATGTGAAGAATGAGCTGGGCAGCCAGAAAGGAGTGGTTTTTGTGAATATAATTTACAGAGCGTATAGCTTCATTTTTTCTTCTTGACAAAGGAAGAGAAAATGGCAATAAAATAAATCACCCTGATGACTTTCATACAGAATTTTATCTTCATTTTTCATCAACGAAACGTCGAGCTGTCAAGAAGTGGTCATGCTCACTTTTGTGAAGAATGAATGGAACTGGGCAGCCAAAAAGGAGTGGCTTTTATGTGAATAGTGAAATGAACTTTATTTATGTAAGCAAACATCATGAAAAATGAAGCTCTGTAATGATATGTAAATATAAATGTACAGTCTAACCAAATTGTTAATCTTGTAGCTACATGCCCAATTCAAAATGAACGAAAAAAAAAACAAAAACACGCAAAACAAGAAATAATCCAAAATGTATGATCCAAAATGAAAATTGAATTTCACTGTTTTATTTTTTTTTCTGCACATAAGTTCTCTCATTTTCTAAGGGATAACACAATAAAAAAAACTAGCACTAGGTCTACTAACAAAATTATCAGTACCCCGGTAGCTTAATTAAACCAAAACCGACTTCAACTTCTAATACAAAGGATTTCGTTTTTCTGATAATAAAACTAAGTATCTTTATAATTTCTAAATATCACTGGTCTTAAAAACTTGAAACTTCAATCTTAATTTCAGAGTCCAGCACAACACACTAATACTAATTTCCTGCTAGTGCTAATGCTGAGTATGATTTTCTTCTGTAGTAAATGAGCATTCTCTCTTTCTCCCTGTGAGTGTGAGTGTGAATGTGATCTCTTTGTCAATGTCAAACTCTCTTGCATAACAATATAATAAAAATAACATATGAAACAAATACATGTACTACTTACATTACATGCCATACCGCCAACTTTGCACAATAGTCGGTTGTTCATGTGTACAATCGTAAAAAAAGAGTACTTTTCTCATTCCGCCTTTCCTTTCACTAAAATTTTTAAAAAACATGAATAATTTTCAAATTGATGTTGGTAAGGTAAGGCTATTATATTATCAATGATCAGAAAATAACTATTAGTTGGGATGTATTCAAACTGCACATCACAACTCAATGCAACAAATTAGACTTTAAAGTATAAAGTCATCAAGATAAAAAAATTGTGATCTTTACCTGAATTATTAACCGTAGGAGAAACAAAGTAACAAGTACAGTGAAAACTCAAACACAATGCACATTTTCAATTAATTCCAGGAGTCTATCAGAGGGATTTGGACTCAAATGTCATTCATTCAGACATTTAAGAACAATACTTTGTTATAATGTTAATACCCTCATACGAAATTGAAAATTTCATCTTTTATTTCAAACAAACATGAAAAAGCAAAACCGTAAAAAAAACAACAAAAGCATTGACAAATAGGATCAAGATTTCTCTCCGCCTTCCTCAGGTTTAGAATCAAGCAGAGCAGATCTGATTCCAATTTTCTTCAGTTCCTCTATCAGTTCCCCGTTTTTGTGCATATCAAGCAAAATATCACATCCCCCATGAATTCTCCGTTGAAAAAAACTTGTGGTATGGTTGGCCAGTCTGAATATTCCTTCACCCCTGAAAAACGCAAATTATAAAATATATTATTATTATGACAATTGAAATGAATCTCTACTAATGATAAGGCATACACATGTATTGTATTTTTCTTTTGAAAATTTAATTTGAAAGCAACATCACGACACATTATAAAATAAAGAATGACAACTATAGTCGGTATATGTGTACAGTACACTTCTTGCCCTTTACGTTTAAGTTTAAGTTAGATATATGACAAACAATCTGCCGTTCGCTGGCCTTTCTGGAGAAGTGCAAAGATAGTTTGGGAAACTCAGAACAGTGTCTCCAGACTGTCATGAGTGTCACCAAAATATCTCTAGTCTCTTTTTAAACAAAAAAATACAATTACATACACAGACTTTACAAGGTAAACACAGACTTACAGACTCAAAGACAAAAAGCATACACTAAAATGAGTTTTTATGTACTGGTTGGTAGAAATGCATTAATAATAAAGTATATAAACTGAACTAAACTTATTTTCAATTTTGGAAAAAGAGTTGATAATGAATGTTTGTTCTACTGTTATACCTGGTAGTCTTGTTAGTGCTAGCCATGTAAGAAACTTGAAAATTATTTGCAATCTTTGTAAATAAAATGTTACTTGCAACAACGTTACCTTCTACTAGACTCAAACTAGGTAATAAATGCTGCTCGGCTGTTTATAATAAAAAACAACCTGCAGTTCTTTATATTAAATTCATAAATCTGACCAAGAGACATATATATACTCTTTATAATAAATGGTTTCTGCCACTGACTGCCAGTAAATGTAAAGGCATTGTGGTAAAGTTTCACAACATGGTTAAAACTTCCTAATGTACAGTGTTCAATCAAGTTTAATTATAATTTCTTCTGCAATTTTACACAGGATTACAATTTGACAAGTTCTGATCAGAAATTTTCAAGATGTCGAATTCTAGACCCATACACTGATCGTCATCCCCATTCACTCAAACCTTGCTATACCACCTCCAACAATAGTCCACTACGCTTTGAGTGATGTCCTTAGGGAGCAGAAAAAATCATTACATCCAGTTCAATACAACCATTTGACTACAAATCCAGGGGACATTAGCGCTATGTACAGTACCCAGCACCTATCAGCAAGCTATAATAACAATGATGTAGAAGTGTCGCATTCCAGCTAGCCCCTATCCTCTTCTTACTTTTAGTTGTGTGTAGGCACTACATCCCATAGGTAATAGACGCTTGCATGGTATAAAATGTAAAATAATAATGCGTTGTAAGCACAAGTATGGGCTAGTAAACGAAGGCTTACTGTACTTGTATATTATTTACATAGATGATTAGGTTTTGGTGTGTTTTCTTAAAAATCAATCGGCAGGTTAAACTTTATCATGGAAAAAAGTCAATACATGTGTTGACTTTTTATTATAGTCTGTAGAGGATGGGGGAGAAAATTCACTTCACTACAACTGTCATGACCAGTGTATTGAAATTGAAGTCATTACAACCTTCTAATTTCCATAGAGGTTCAATGACGTCGGTGCTGGTTCTAGGAAAAAAGTTTGATTCATTTCAAGATCATTACAATCGTTTTCACAACAAGTAGGGCCTATACGACAAGTGGAGTCAACTGCATATTTGTAATCCGCCACTACCATTCTCGCTACTCGCTTACTGCCAGTTTTTCACCTTTGTACGGACTAGACAATGTAGCCTATATATACCAAAACAATAAAATAACTTGTTATACAGCCATTCACCAATGGTCTGACATTAACATTCCTTATTAAATTAACTTTTAAAAAATACAATTCACTCTAACTGCCAGAGTGCATCAGGTTAAGGGCCAAGGATCACAGTCAAATACACACTTAAAAATATCAGTTCCCTGAGTGTGTTGTGTTTCATCCCCACTGGCAAATTCACTACTCCTCTCTCACTCTACGTAATTCTGGGCTAAAGGAACCCAAATATAGTGTGTGTTGCCAGGCCTACCTACTAACATTAATATTACTACATTGTACTATAAACAGTGTTTTTAGTAGCATTTTCGCATGCAAAAGAAGTGTTTATTAGATGTCGTTTACTATTCCCTGGTTATCGTAGATATTGTCAAAAAATGATATTATACCCCTTGTTGTAATACTGGCTAAAGATGTTTTTATTATAATGCCATTTGGCACTTCCTAGGAGTTAAAATAGTCACTGATAAAATTAATAGCACACTTCATGAAAGCACACTCTGCATTAAACACACACGCCTACATCTGCTGACCAAATTTTTACTAATAAAAGTGTTCTCAAAAACACACTACTGTACCACTGGCACAACAATTGGCGGTATAACAAGGTTTGAATTAATTTTTTAAATCACAAATATCATCACACTATATTTTACTATAAAGACGTAACATTAAACATTCCTTCCTTCTGTATCAGTTCGCATTTCTACCTTCCGGTGAGTGGATTTAGAGTTAGAGGACATAAATGATCTTTCTCCAGGCATAAAAAATTCTACTGATTAATACACTTAGTTTCAACATCTTGGCAATGGAATGATGGCCAAACGGCTCTGCCAAGTTAAATGTGTTTTCGTTTCCAGACGTGCTTCTTGTAGGAGAGGAGAAAAACTCCCAGGAAATCACAGATTTTTTTAGAAAGTTGTAACCTGAGTTAGAATTTGTACTCATTGATTGCTAGTAGTATCTTAAACAGAATCATGAAAAAATTGATTTGCAAAAAACCATGATGATATAAATAGATTCTAGCTAGATCTAGATTTTAGATCAATCTGCTGTAGATTTGGATCTAAATTTATCATTACTCGTTAGTGAAGGTAATGACACAAGATAATATGAAAGCCCCATAGGAACAAAGATGAGACAAATACAAGGAATAGACAGAAAAAAATCCTGATCACCATGGGGATCGAACCCGCGACCTCTGCGTCGGTACCTGTCATCGCCTCGCCATGAAAAGAAAGCATGCTACCAACCGAGCTAACTACACTCCCTGAAAAAAAATTTAATGAAAGTTTAAAGTAAAGTAAAGTACTTTTATAAAAGTTAGCAATGAAAGTTAGCTCGGTTGGTAGCACGCTTTCTTTTCCTGGCAAGGCGATTGAGTGCTGATGCAGAGATCACAGGTTCCCCATGGTGGCCAGGAATTTTTCTCTGTCTATTCCTTGTATTTGTTTCGTCTTTGTTCCTATGGGGCTTTCATATTATCTTGTGTCATTACCTTCACTTCAGACATGCCCCTTGCCTCACTGTTTGTCATTACTCGTTAGTAACAAAAATATAGATGCACACAAGAAAATGAGGAGTAATTGTTTATTTAATCAGTCTTTAGTTTATCTCACCTGTCCGTATAGCCTCATCCTCTAATACATCGAAAGAAGAGAAGTCGTTAATACCGTGAAAACGTAAAATTTGACAAACGGCATTGCTGAAACCACATCGTGGAGCATCTGGTGTGCCCTTCATGAAAACCACAATAGGCTTGTCCTTCACCAATAAATCGAAGTTCACTGGTCCGTTTTGTGCTGAAAATGAGCGTGTAATTCCATTCCTATATTGTAACAACAATAAATTGCTTTGTTTATTTAAAAATCGTCTCATGACATTCATCGTGAAAGTGAAAGGACGTATGAACCGAATAATACACACTGATTGAGAGAGTTATTTCCCCATAAGTTCGAACACAGCTATTGGTATCGAAAACTCGACTCTATGAAATGATGTTTGTTTTCTCACGATGTTTTGTCGAGTCCTAATAATCTCAGTCAGGGTTGCCAGATTATTTTCAGGCTTCCTGCCAAATTGACAAACAAAATCTGCCAAATGGCAATAAAAACTGCCAAATGCGACTTTAAATTAAAGTTAATGCCAAACCAGTTTGAACAATGGTTCAACATTAAAGCAAATCTTATAACAAGGAAAACACAGGCACGTATATGAAACGATTATACATTTATGCGCTAGCAATAAATTAACTCACCTCTTATTCTTATTGTGGTGACTGTAGATTGTGAACTAAGTGAAGCGTCGGTGGAGCTGGTACTTGAGACACTGGCGTAGTAAGTTTATGTATATATAGGCCTATGTGTGAAAAAAACTTTGAAGGAGAGTGTCGCCTTTTGTTTTTAGTTAAACATAATAACAGAACGAGTAAACTGAAATCCAACTGAGAGATATGTGCTTAAAAGAAAAGTTGACATCCACATGCAATGACGATTAAAAGAAGAAAAAAATCATTTGATGGTCACTTCCTATGATCCATCGGCTAGTGGGCTAGTTTGGGTACTTTACAAAAACTGGAGGAGATCTCCATTATCATCTGCAGAACTCGCAGCATCACTGGTTGCTCCCCTGAGATGTGGTGCTTGCTGCATAGAGGACAGCACTGGTGCAAAGATTCAACATGGACTGAGTTACAGTGAAATCTCTGCAACATTTGCCTTTCTGGAAAACATTGCATTTAACGCGAATTATGGCATCTAGGGATTGGACGGACAGCTTGTTCCTAGGTTTTGTTTTCGTTGATGTTACAAGAGAAAAACCCTTTCAATCCCAGCATTGCTTGTGGGAGTAAGAAGGCAGTTAAGGGCATATTCTGCCAGTTCCTTCATGTGAGGAGTTTTTAAGACACTCTCCCAGAATGTAACAGTCTCCTTCGGTATTGGTGTCTCTTTGAAAACTGTCTCTGATGACCAGTCGATCAAAGCAATTCTCCTGTATTGCTCCTCTATTGTATTTACATTTTCGCCAAGAAGATGGGGAAATGGCAAGTGCTCAAAGTCTGCTCTACCCAGTTGGTTCCATACTTTCAAGGGACTGAGAAGGCTCAGTTCACTAAAAAGGTTCTCGGAGTTTGGAAGCCGTTTTTCCACTTGATCCAAGGCTTCCTGCAGCATCATATGACACCTCTCTTTCACCACCTGAACTTTTTTTTCTGTTTTTGTTTCCTTGTTGTCTTCAGGAAGCCTTTCCAGATACTTGCGACACTCGGTGATGAACTTGAATCCATAATCGCAGCTGTCGACATCTTTCTTGCTCCCAGGGGATTGTAAAGTCTGGAACGTAGGCTCGTGTGAAATGCAACGAGTTCTTTGTTCAGTTCATGAGGATCGGCACTGGTTGATTGAAATTTTGAATTTATACGTTCAAACTCTTGCACAATTGGCGTGGCAAAATGAAACAGCAAATAATTCATTCTGTCCTGCAACATCTCTTTAATCAGGTGTGCTTTGAACTTGGTATCAGATGGGCCATTAAGCTCAGCTATTTGGAAGTAACAGATGAGTTCCTCCCAATTGACAAGGATATTGTATAGCACCTTTCCTCTTACTAACCACCTTGTTGACGACGTTTTCATGAATGGGGTTGGGTGAGCTATACCACTTTGCGTGTCTGCATTCAATGTATTGAATATCGACTGAAATGCATCACGCCGAAGATTACTGTGCGCAAACCACGATGGCACCTCCTTCAGTAAAAAGCCAAGATTGGAAGGAGCTTAGCAAAAGCATGCTGCACGCACAATGCTAACGAGTGGCAGATACACTTCATCTGAGTGCAGTGGGGCGACTCACTTTTGATCCTGGTCCATACGCTGTTGTTGATTCCCACCATGACGGATGCACCGTCAGTGGCGAAGCCAATACAGTCCTTTAAATGTAAGTCAAATGCATCCAGCTCATCCTTAATTGCCTGAAACAGAGACTCTGCGTTGGTTTCTAACACTGGCACCAAGCCCAAGAAAGCATCATCAATACCTTTCTCGTCATTCAAATACCTTATAATAAGGCAGAGTAGTTTTTGACAACCAACATCAGTCGACTCGTCCACAATAAGAGAGAATTTCTTGCCCCTCGCCGCTTTCTTCAGTTCATTTTTCATTGAAGGGGAAATTACATTTCTTATAATTGATGCACATTTGGTGCGATGCAGACGCATATGACTTAGTGTGCTGCCGTCTGCGTGTGTATGAATCCATTCTCCTAAATGGTCCACCACTCTTATTGAAGAGTGGCAAGTCACAAAAACAGCTAACTCAATTTCAGCGACCTTTTGTTTATTTGATACATATTTCTGCTCCCGTGGTATTTTGGTCACTTGGAGCGCTGTGTTGTTCGAAACTGGGGCTCTGTCTTTATGTTTCTTGGTTTTTTCATGGTCTTTGGGGCTGCTGAGTCGCGGGGCAATATCTGCATGGCAGTATCTATGAAGGGTTACGGGGACAAGATAAACTCAATCTATGGATTGCTTTCCATGAGATAGTTTTGGTCATTTAAAAAGGCCATAAAACATTTCGCATATCGTTTGGTGCTTTTCTGTTTTGTTTTTGTGTTTAAATAAGGACTGCAGGCTAATCTAACAATCAGTATGTTTGTTATTTTCCGTGTTGTGTTTGATTAAATTTCCTCTGCTAATGCTAACCTTTTAAATTTGTGAAGTAGGCCTATCTCGTTGTTTGCATAGATCTAGATCTGGCATGCAAATGCATTGCCGTTGCATAGAATTCTTTGTGTGGCATAGTAAAGGATACAAATGGAGCACAAGGCAAAACATTTGGGAATCACTAGTTTGATTTTGGATCTAGGCTTATCGAACATGCATAGATCTAGTCAGGTGGAGTCGTTGTTGTTGTTATCAAATAAGATCTACTGCGTAGCTATATACATTTAGTCTCTCTGTCGGGGATAGGGGGGGGGGGTGGGGCGGGAGAGGAAAAGTTAGGAGAGTACAGGAAGGAAGAGGACAAGGACTAATGCAGATAATAATTTTAATATGTATCATACAAAAATTATGTTACTTGCAAAATGCTTTATCACTGCCATCAGTTGCCAAGGAAATTCATCCTGCCATTTCTTCAGGAATTTGCGTCCACTGTCATAAGTACCTTTCCACTTTGACGCCACCTCTAGGTTTACTTCTTGATCTTTTCACTTCTCACTTTTTCGCGCTCAAAAAGTTAAGAAAAGAGGATGTGTGAGATCTGCCAGTAGCCAGTTAGATGTGTGGCAAAAGTGCCACAATAGAATCATAAAGCCATAATATAAAGGGGGAAATTCACACAGTTACGAACCTGAAATAAAATACCCATGTAGGACTGGCCAAAACGTCTTTTTCTTTCGATTTTGTGTTTTGTTTTATCTTGTTTTGCTTGTTTGTTTTGTTTTGTTTTCACCACAAAGGTTGTTCTGAAGCCAACAAAAAACTGCCAAAAAACTGCAAAACTACCAAGCCATTTTTTTCCTGCCCAACGATTTTCAAAACTGCCAAAAAAGTCGAATTTGGCAGGAAAACTGTGAAACTGGCAACCCTGATCTCGGTAACAGGAATAACGGAGGCCGGCTCGCTAAACTGCGCGGAGGCCGATGGTTCCAACGCCACTGGCTAATAGCATCGCTTGTCTCTGTCTCTACGCTCAGTGTGTAGTGTGTAATTAACACGGCGTCATTTTTCAAATCGAGCTGAGCGTGGCTGTTTTCAAATTGATTATTATTATTATCTCTGTTACTCATTCACTCATACTGGATTGTTATTATTATTATCATTATCATCAGTTATTCATTGGATTGTTATTATTATTGTGATTATTTTGTTGAACATTCAAGATGGGTAGGAAGTGCAGTGTGTATGGCTGCAAGAGTGGCTATGAAAGTGAAAGAAGTGGAGTGAAGAAATCGTTCTTTAGGTTTCCCAAAGACACGGTCGAGAGGTTGAAGTGGGTAAAAGCTTTACCGAACAAATTAGATATCTCACAGATCACCGATAACATGACGGTATGTTCTTTGCATTTTCCAACAAATGTAAGAACTAAAAAAGGTGGAATTCCAATTGAGCCACCAACTATAATGAGCATCAAAGAGACTTCGTGTTGTAGAACTCCTCAGACAGGGAAGAGGACCACGAACAATTCAAGCGAATCAAGAATTCAGGATGATGATATTCAACTCAAATCTTTTAGTGAGAGAGACATATTTAAATTAGGCAACTTTTTTGATAAATTGAACGAAGTCCTCGAGTGTTATGATGGAACTTTTGTCATAAACAATAATAGCAGTTTTTCATTTCTCAGCAGGAAGAGAACAGGGCCAATATTTTTATTTTCTATTCGTTTTGAGGTTGTCAGTCTTTCTGTGGATGGCATAAAAGAGATTAGATATGAGGGCTATAATGAACTTCAACGTGTTTGTCATGGCTTTTTAAAAGATGGTGTTCTGAATGGGTGGGATGCTATGAAAACAGTTGTTCATTATTATCATCAAATCGGATTCTGATGAAGGATACCGGTACTCAAAAAAAAATGATTTGGGTGAAAAATTCCGATTCATTTATCGGCAAATTCATCTTTTTAATTCCTACAAGAACTGTAAACTTTACAGTAGCAGTGACTTGTGTCTGGCATTTGCTTTTGGTATTCAACGTCCAGGGCTCTCTACTCCAATAGGTAGTTCCAGGTCGAGTCCCATCTCTGTGTGCAGAGCAAGGAGGTTATAACCTCCTTGGTGCAGAGACATGTCGATACTTCACTGAGATACAAGCGTAAACTTCCGGGTTATCCCAAGTACTGCCGACTTTGTTTCGGTGACGTGACATAGAACTAAAAAAAAGAAAGAATACATCTAGATGTAGATCTAGACTCTAGATGTAGATCTAGATTAAATTCTAAACCGATTTTCCCCTTGATGTGCACGGTTGGACTTATAAAGAAAAAATTATCTTGTCCAGTCTGCCATGATCAGTTCCCCTTTAATTTGAACCACACGTCCATAGATATATCTAGATCTAGAGATTTATTTTCTCTGTTACAACTTAATGCATTAACTTTATCTTCGATCATTTATTTTGCATCTCACCATGGCAGACGATTTGAAAACCATTGCCAATAATATCATCACTGCCATCGACACGGAGCGCACAGATGTGATATGCTCAGTTTTATCTGAACTACGAAAAAGTAAGCACATTCTATAATAAATAGATCACATGAGTCTGATCAGCTTCAAATGTATCACACACTTTGACAGGTTAGGAGCTAGAGGATCTAGATTAGCTCTAGCTAGATTTTCTCTCTTCTAAATCTATCCTGAGCTTCACGATCACATACAATTAAGTTAACACAAGCAACACTCTTCAAGTTCACATAGCCTCAGGACAAGTGATTCAAATTTAATGAAAACGGTATCAAACGAATGGTAATAGAATTTGAAACTTCAAAAAATATTTTCCATCATGACATCCTACTCATTTTAATTGACCAAATGGAGAAATTCAGAGACGGTTTAAAAAACCGACATGCACAATTTGAACAAGCCATATAGATCTATATAATATTATTAATTAATTTAGGGAACCATCAAATGCATAGATTCACATAAAGGCTAATAAAATCAGCTAAGATTTTACGCAGTTTTATTGAAAATGACTGGCAATGAGAAGGATGGAATATAATTCTAATAGACATAACATGTCACTATCATAGTGGTCTGTGATTTCGTACATACATGAAGACGATAACCCAGACTGCACAGATTGGGTGATTGCAGCATATTTTTTTAAGCCTATATATATACACTTCAGGCGTTTTGGTCATTTTCTTTGGGTAAGAAATTTATCCTATTTTATGACTGCTCTCTTCAATGCAAATGATCCCCGAGGGTACGTACAACAAACCAATGAAATTCATAGAAGGATAAAAGCTTTATCTAAATTTGATATAGGCTAGATGTTTGGCATTTTAAATCCTGAGAAATTCAGAGATGGTTAAAAATCCGAAATGCACAATTTGAACAAGTGAAGATATATATATATAATATATATAATATTATTAATCAACTTAGGGAACCATCAAAAGTATAAATGTTTAGCATTTTAAATCCTGCGATACTAAGCTATTGGGGAAATCATCAAGGTAGGGAGGAAAAGCGACTCAAAATGTATCATCCTTGTCTGTTAACCATACCAGCGTGTCAACTTCTCACTTGCAAAGCATGGTATTTTTGGATTTTATCTTTATTCCCTCTTTCCTTCTTTTTAGATTTTCTTTGCTTGGTTTCATCTTGATCATGGCATATAAAGAAGTATATATCTCATGGAAGTAAGGCAGGATGTGACCACTAAATTAGCTATACAGTTTAAACCAACAGCCTTTTTTTTTTCTTCCTATATACTTATTGTTGTGTTGATCCATTTATATAAGAGAAGAGTTGCAGGTAAATGAAGGATTGCTGGAACAGTTTGTAGTTTGGCAGAATTGAAAAGTTGAAATACTTTGGCCACATCAAACAATATGAAGATCAAGGGAGAATAATAATAATAATGTTAAGATTTATATAACGCCTATACATAAAAACGCTCTAGGCGCTTTACAATGTCAATAATCCACAATTGAGTCAATTGATAACAAGTTCACAAATATGTCTCTCAAAAACAATGTGTTTTCAACATTTTCTTAAAGGAAACGTTTTTTTGGGTTGCTCTTGATGGTGGTTGAAAGAGAGTTCCAGATTTTGGGCCCATTGAATGAGAAGGCTTTCTCCCAATTTTGTATTTGGAGTAATCAGACAGGATGATTCTGGAGGTAATAAATGAATGGGAAAAGAAACAGGAAAGCTGGGCAGAAGATGAGAAAAAGATATTATAGAGAAAGCATTTGAAAATAACAAAGGCAGGGAGAGTGGCATGGGACAAGGAGACAGTCAGGGATGCAATGT
Organism: Doris montereyensis; assembly: GCA_037039925.1. Lineage (NCBI taxonomy): Eukaryota > Metazoa > Mollusca > Gastropoda > Nudibranchia > Dorididae > Doris > Doris montereyensis. Next base: position 165,993 of record JAXRKP010000661.1, on the reverse strand, counting down.
GCTTTTCTAAGGGATAGGCAGTTGATGATGATTGCCATGTTGACTTGCAAACTATTATACAATGCTTTTCTTTTTGTATACTAATTACCTTTTTGTAAGCTATTTTAATTTTTTTCCAGATACAAATGAACCTGATCTTCTTGAGAAGCTGTTAAATGAAAACCATACGGAGCATGGAACATTCCTTCACTATGCAACCAAGGTAAATATTTTGCAAATTTCTTTGTGTATGGTATTCAAAATATTTCTTTGCTGTTCATAAAAAACGCTTCTTCTCCAATCTTGTTACAACATAGCTGGAATTTATTAGAAAGATCCATTTGTGGACAGATGGTTATCATAACTTATAATAATCTTATTTTTATGTGTTAGATGATAAAATGTATGAACTTGATATTGTCTCAGTAGTGTGTTGAAGAAAATGTCTGTTTAACTATTATATTTACTTTGCTTTAAAAGAGCGCTTTATTTTTTTTCAGTTAAGAGATGCAGATATTAATTGGTTATCGCGTATGACAGGGAGGAAGAAAACTTGGATATTCTAATTTCTTTCAGTTTACCAACAATTTCTATTCTCTGTACCCCCATCCCCACCTCCCATCTTACACGAAAATCTTAATTTGTATTTGAAACAGTTAGGGAAAATTGACAAAGTGAGAGCCCTTTTAGCTGGCGGGGCTGATCCTGGCATTCAAAATAAAGATGGACAACTACCCTTGGATCTTGCTCATGACCAGATGCGCACGGTCTACAATGAAGAACTACTGAAAGCAACGGCTCAGTCCAAGTAAGGTTTCACTAACAAATTTGCTTTCTTCTCAGTCGTTTTGTTGGGGGTTGGGTTTTTAAAACTCAATATCCAGCATGATATTATGTGATCTGTTATTATCTTTACAAAGTTTTGGGTGAGAAATTAAAAAATTTCAAGTTGATAATTGTTCTAAATAAAGCGAATATATGTAAGGTGTTCCTATCAATCGATAATTCCAATCATAAAACATAAACACATGAGTCCATGCTGAAGTGGTGATGAATGAAGACCTTTTTTATTCAATATCACGATTCAACAGTCTATAAGAATTTAGAAAATTTAGGTTGATCTCCAGGGCAAGATGAAAGCTGATTGGAGATATATTTAGATGAAGAAAGAATGATCAGACTTTTTGGGTGTTAATATATCTCCACTTCGTTCCTCTCATTAAAATTGTTAATCCTTACCACACATTTTGTTCAGCCCAGTTTAACATGAGCGGTATAAAGTATGAATGGGCAGTTACTTGTATGTTTATTGAATATATAATTATTGTAACAATTACTTTTTAAGTAAGAAATTTAACTGTTCTGCACTGTCATTTCACGAAAACATTTTTTTTCTATTTGACAAAAGGATTGCAGTAAGTAATTACAGGAATAATTTGTAAAACTGTGACAGGAAGTCTCTTTGAATGAATGAATTGATCATGTCAAATGATTTAACTTATTTTGGGAACTTTTTATGACCAAATTCAACTCTCATTGAGTTTCACTCAGAATTTGTTCAGTGAGATCTGTGCAAATAAAAAAAGAAAAAGGTTATCACATTGTATACATGCTTATAATGAATTGATATATATGTATTAGATATTTTTGTCCATGTATGCCAGCGTTTACATAGTGTCAGTTTAGATAATGATTTATTTGTTCCTTTGTAGTCTTGGTCGTGTGTGTCAGCTCCTTGCAGGAGGTGTGAGCATCCACCTGACCGATAGCCCAGAAATGCTAAATACTCCATTACATTGGGCAGTTTGTCATGGCAACAGAGATATGGTACAGTGCCTATGTGGTGAGTCAGATTCTTTATGATTTCCGTTTTTCATCACTAACAAAACGTAGACATTTTAATGTTTTCTTTACAATGAAAATTGCATGTAAATAGAATCGATCAGATGACATTTCTAACAATTATATCAGGAAATGACTTATGACAATATGTTTACTGATAATTGGACACTAAGGTAGAGGGGCTGGGGGAGCAGGTATTTCAGAAATTTCTTAAGACAACATTCCACCTTGTATGAGCTTTCTCCTTTCCTGTTGATGACTTCTCTGTACCCCCATCCCCACCTCCCAATCTAATGTTTCATAGTTTGTAAAGATCATTACTTATTATTCATTCACAGCTCGAGGTGCCTTACCCAATACAGTAAATGCGAGGGGACTGACACCCCTGCATGAGGCAGTCAAAAGAGGAGATGCAGGAATTGTAGAGGAACTTCTAAATTATAATGCAGATCCTACCATTGCAGTGACTATTGGGTAAGACATAATCTTCTCCTTTATCTTAGACAGCCATTTACCCACAGCTCTTCATTTCGTGTGGGCGATTGGCGGCTCTGTTGCTAGGTCATACTCCTTTCCTTTCATTCTTTCACCTTTCTGTTATCTTGCTGTTTCCTTTTAATTCACCCCCTAAGATTACACCCTATCGTTGATGGGGTAAATTTCAATTAATCAATCAATCAATCGATCGATCAAACTTCATTAACATTGTAGACTGTTTCTGTCCCACCATTATCCCCTATCATTTCCCCTTATTGTTTGATGCCTCTTTTCCTGATATTTATTTCTCCCCTCCTGTGCTCCATCCATGGGCGGTTGACAGTGCTGCTGGAAGGCCCTACTTCTTTCCTTTCAGCCTTTTACTTTATCCTTTCTTCTTGCTGTTTCTTCTTGATTCACCCTGAGATCACCGCAAATGGTGGGCGGGTAGATTCCAATTAAACAAATACCTATGGTCAATTGGAGGGCGTTACTAGTTGGTCCTACTTCTTTCTTTTCATTCAGTAATTTGTCTTTCATCTTGCAGTTTCCTTTTAATTGATACTTAGATCACGGTATAGGGTAGCAAAGAAGTAAAGTTTCTTCAGGGCCGCTATTGGGAACTTATCCTGGTTTCTGTAGCGTTAAGTGGAACAGGTGATAATAGCCACCTCCTGGACAGGACGTTAGTCTGTTAAAGGTTTTTACTTCCAAGCCATTAGTGGTACCCATTTGCACCCTGGTTGAGTGTGGTAAGTCCCTTTCCCGAGGACTACAACATAGGACCATGCGTTTCTAGGACCTTACGAGTGTGACAACCTAACCATTGTCGCCACAACGGCATGGAGGGCAGACCTGAATACTTCCATTGAAACAAACTTCCTTTCCGCCTGTCCATTTCACATTTTTGCAATGGAAGCCACAAAGAATGGGAGGCAGAGGTAGGTCAGCGGAGACATGGAAAAGGTGCGTTTGCAGAGACATACGAGAGATGGGGCTCACATGGAGTGAGCTCGAAAGGAAAGAGGAATATGAAATTCACTTGTTGGTGGTATATACCTTGCCAGGTGTGAGAGGTGTTGATGATGATGATTTTACTTGAGTATGGTTGCAATTTTGTGTGGTCTCTATTTGTTTGTAAAATGTTACACGTTCATGGTGTTTTTCTTACCTGAACAAAGCTGTTGTCTCGTCGTGATTGCTGTTATTTTCACTAGATGAGTATTAAGAGGCTATCCTTTTTAACCATTGTCAGTAACTCATGATATGTTTACCGTTGATGAACATGTTAGTGGGTTGTTTTTTTATAGTCATAAATAAGTTGAAATTAATGACAGTACTATTTGTGGAAATTGATAAATGTCGAAGATGGCTATTTATGTTGAAAGTTGATGTGTGCAATGATAGGTCATACTTCTTTCCTCTCATTCTTTCACTTATCTTTCATTTTGATGTTTCCTCTCAATTCACCCTAGATCACCGCATATGGTATGAAACAATCAAGTAATGAATCATTACAGGTTTTTATATGATCCTCAAGTTAATAATAATCCTTTATGTCTCACACCGTTTAGGGAAGACGTTGGTCAGACTGCTGTTGATCTGGCAGACGGAAAAGAATCCATCCTTCAAGCCTTTAGGGCCCCGAGGGAATTGCTTGATCCAATGAACAGTATCAAACACAGTTCAGGTGATTCTCCCTTTACTTTCATTTCCCAGTCCCTTTAGATATTTTCAAAAGCATTTGTTAGAAATTATTGAGGACATTAATTTGTTGAAAGAATTTTGACCATAAAGAATTGAATAAGATGTTTGTATCACCGAGACCAATGGAAAGTGAAGTGAAATTGAAATTTATCTGAAGATACATAATTTGAAATTCTTTTTCTTCCTTCTATGATGTAAATATATATATATATGTTTAATACATTCTTAAGTGCTGTAAGAGCTTATAAGCCAGAAGTACTGTAAAAAAATGAAGGGAAAAAATGAACACGTCTGGAATTGGATACAATACTGTAACAAAATCAATCCTCGGTTCAAATGCATTGTAGCAAAAGAGCCCAATTTCAGCCAATATGTTTGTATTGCAGTAGATATTATTCCCAAATCTCAAGGTATCAACCTAGTTGTGTATTTGTTATTGAGATGGTTGTAAGCGTGTGAAAGATAAATTTCAGATGACAAATGAAGTGTAAAATAACAGTAGTTTCAATTTACTGTAAAACATAATATCTTTTTGTCCATCTCAACAGATAGTAAAGCAAATCTGTTACGATTTGACAGTGTTGCTTCAAAAGACAGCATGTTGCCAAATGGTATGAATGGACATTTAGATGAGCCTGGATCTCCTAGTATTCAAGTAAAGACCCTTTTGTTTTAACTAAAATATTAATGTGTGAACATTTTAGATTGAATTGAAATTCTAACATGCATGTTTTGCTGAAATGTAGAATTCTTACAATCAGTCCTATTGTAATTTTGGCATATAAGGTATACCTTTGAAAGACATTGTTTTATAATGTACAGCATTATACTTTTTTCCATCTTTGAAAATGTTTTTGTTATTTAACTGGATGCTTTAAGATCTAGAGTGGTGTAACGTAAGTACGGTTACTTAAGGACCAGAAGTAGAGGTCATCCTAAGAAAGGAACCTATTTGTGTCAATAAATCATCCTATGACGTTAGAAGATATCGCAAAAATTACCCATTTGTATAAACTGTGCGTTTTTGATTGGTTGATGTGATGGAATGTCCCAAGTTTCCTTATTTCATCAACATGGCCACTTTAACATCAAACAGCCACACACTAGAAAACAAAATACGATCACAACAGATTTTTGTTAGTTGTTGTATGGAACAAGTAACATTATTTTTTTTATAGAAATGAGAACTTTCATTGAAACAAAGAGAATAATCAACAGACACATCAAACAGGACTGACCAGCCGTACTGACATTACACCACTCGCAGTCTCTTCTTTACAATTCAAAGTGCATTAAATACATTCAGATTTAATATTTTCTTCTTAACAGTTCAAAGTGCTTAGAATACATTCAAATTTAAAATTTCATGATCACAAAATACTTTTAGGTAATAGTGTAGCTCAACTCAAATCTATTAAATGATTTTTCAATCGTTAAAAGCTTACTGAAAACGGCCTGCCTCACCCTGTCAACCTTATGGATGACAAGCTTCTTATGTTGTGGCCACCTGTTCATAGTATCAAGCAAGGCCAGGGAAATCCCTTTGTAGTCAAAGGTGTTGTCCCTATTTTTATTGCTCCTGGACCTCAAGATGGTAAGTTTTTCAATAGAGATTCTTGTTCTTTCTTAATTTTGTGTTCCTGGTATTGTAAAGGATTTTTTTTTTTTTTGCATTCTTGTTTTGGGAAGTTTTTTCCTTGTGTTTCAATTTATTTTTGTTTCATTGTTTTTATAAGGGAATGTAAATTATCATTTGTTTCTGTGTTTATTGTTGTCTTTTAAATATTTTGTGTGTGAATTTCTGCTGTTGATTGATTTCTCTTTTATTTGATAACATGCCTCTTTAAAAACAATTCTTACAGACCCAAGTCTTAAATTTATATGACAGATGTTGTTCAACTTGTTTCTAAATGCTTGAGATTATAAACTTAATACAAAAGATTTTATTAGCATGAGAGATAGGTAAGGTTATAATTCTAAAATGTAATTTAATTCTGTTTTATGATAATGAAATCATGAAAAGAGTATATACAGTATAATATTTTTCACTAAAGCTGTAGCTCTATCTTCAAACATGTTCAACTAAATTCTACTATCCTTTCACCAGCTAAAGCCAGTGATATTGCCTTTTTGTGGAATCTCCGCCGCCATTTGTTCAATGAGTTGGACCTGGAGCTCTCGCTGAACTTACTCACCTCTTTGACTTTGTTTGAAGTTCCTCATATCATTTGCCATGTCAACAAACGTCTGACTTCGTCTCAAGGGGCCTATAGAATCTCCATCACTCCAAAGCAGGTTTGTTAATAAAGTATTTACCTGTTGTTTTTTTGGGGTCAAAGTACACAGTTTTTCTTCCTTATTGCAAAAGAAGATTAAAAAGCAACAGAAAAAGTTTTTTCTTCCTGATTGCTAGTGGGTGGTTGGCAGGCTCTGCTGATAGGCCCTACTTCTTTTCTTTCACTCTTTTACCTGTCTTTCATCTTGCTGTTTTGTCTTAATTCACCCTGAGATTGCAGCATATGGTTGATGGGGCAAATTTCAAGGAAACTTGAAATCCTTATTGCAATGTTTCTATTCTTTAAGATTTCCGATATTTATTTATCATCTTGAATTTTTCCCCCCACCGCACTTGTGAGAAACATAAGTTCCGGGGTATACTGGTGATCTCATAAGTGAAAAATATGTCGATTTCAATAAGAGGATTCTGCCATTGTATTGACCTTTTCAAGTGCTTTCTTTCTATGTTCATCAGAATATCACAGGCATCGTCAGAGATATGTCTATGGAATAGAGGAGTTTACGTTTTAACCTTTAAGCAATAATCTGGAGTTATTAATCTTAGTTTATACACATTTTTTTATTATTGAAAAATAGGGGCTCTATCGTTTCATGTGTTTAATTTAGTTGGTGGCATAAAGACATGTTAAGAAAAAAATGCTGGCTCGGATCGATTTTTATTTGGCTTTGGTTGACATACAAAATGGCCTAGTGGAGGACACAGTTTGTATTAGCATCTGTCAGTATCATATTTACATGATTTGCATGAAATGATAACTACACATTGTCATTTTCCTGTGGGTTCGTACAATTTGCATTTTTCTATTCTCTTTATTGCCTTATTGATATTTAGTCCAAGATATTGAATTGGACACATCCTTTCTATCTGCAGTACATTTAGTTTTAGTCAAAATTCCCTCCTCTTATTTTTATATGACCAGATAAAGATCATCTGTGGAGATCTTGAGGCTCTCAGCTATGCAATCTCAACCATTTTACAACTGTTGTCACTGTATAAAGATCATGAAAAGAAAGACCTTACTCTCCCAACCTTATTGGTAAATGATTATTCCCAGCTATGAAACAATAAGTATACAGTAATGATTTATACACTTGTTATTGTTTTTAATGAGTAACGTTTTGATAGGCTTTGATTATTTTTAATATTCTTGACTCCTTCAGTATATAAATCATATAAATCTCATTTGCTTAATTGTTTTGTTTATTCAGTATTTGTGATAGTAGTGAGAAAAGATTTGATTTTTTATATTCTTATTTGTATTTTATTTATAGATTATGTCTTTGTGATAGAAAAATGCTTAAAAACTTCATTTACCTTCATTTACCTTATAATTTATCATTACGATCAAGCAAACTTTTTACACTTTACATGTCCCCCACGATAATTTAAAACTTGGCATTTCTCAGATTGATGATCATCCAAGCTTACCCTACAGAGGTGTTCTTCTTGACATATCCCAAGGAAGGATCCGAACAGTGGTGAGAAATTTTCAATGCTTCTGTGACAGAGAGCTAGTGTTTCAGTGAGGTCTATTAAAATTATAAAATTCCTTCAGCATTCAATTTGACATGTTTGCTAGTAAAGATTATTGCTGACCATTGTTGGTTCTTTACAAGAGGAAGGCTTGTGGTAACTTGTAATTTTTTTAAATATTTTTTTTTAACATTATGAATAGTTTGCAATTTTATTTTATTTTGAATATTGTTTAATACTGATCATTGGTTTGTTAGAAAGGAAAATGTTCCTTCAAAGCTTAATAGGAAAGGAACTTCTTTTTCTCTGTTTGTTTGTATTTTTGAACTTTGAACTGGTAGTGTTTTTTTGTTTGTTTTGTTTCTGTTTGGTTTTTTTGTGGGAGGAAGGGTGGGATTTCGCTTTGAAATGTGTAGTTTAAAATTTTATAATTTTTTCATCCTCTATTGGCTTACTTCACAGTGATTGATATCTGGGTTTTTTCTAAACTACACCTGCTTTTGATATATTACCAATTTTTTAACCGCTTGAAATTTCTGCATGTATTTTATTGACTGTCCGTTTTCTTTTCTGATCACAGGATGCCATCGAAGACTATCTAGAAACTTTATCTTTAATGAAAATGAATCAGGTTGGTAGTTTTAACCTTGAAATAATCAATATTTCTGTCTTTAGTCTCACCTGCATTTTATGACGAGGACCATTCATGTACTCATCATCTTATGTTTATTACAATGCAAATGCTGTGCAACTACTCCATGACTGCAACATTGGGATTTTTAATAATAGTTCTCTAGGGGTTTTTTGTGGCGTTGGTGGCTGAGTGGTTAGGCTATCGGGTTTGAGATCATGCAGACCTGGGTTCGAATCCTAGCAAACTTATGCCCGGTGTGGTGTTCCTTGAGAGAGACACTTGACACACATTTTCCCACTTGACCCAGGTGCAAATGGACACAAGCACTAGCTTGGGAGTAAAAGCATGCACCAGGCTTGCTTCCTGTACAGGAGGTGATTATAGTCACCTGTTCCGCTTCAAGCTATAGAAAATGGGATAGGCTTCAGCTCTATAGGCCATAATGCCCTTGAAGGAATATTGATTTTTTTAATGAATGCAATTGTGCAACTTATATTACAAGGTTATGGTGAAAATGAGAAATTTACGTTGATCTTTGAATATATCCTGGGAGAAAAGTAATCTTTATTCGAACAATGTTCTTAAAGGCCTATAATTTCAGTTGCATGCTTTTGAAATGGTTCAAATTGTTTTTTAAAAATGAAGAAAATTCATTTCCCCCACTATGACAGTACTTTTCAGAAATAAATGTTTTTTATGTCATAACTATATGTATTTTAGATGTCTCTTTAAATGGTTAAAATCTTAATATTTTTATGAGAAGTTTCTCTTTTAATGATGAAAATGTTTGCACTTGTTATGTTACTGAGCATTTTTCTTATTCTCACTATCTTGTGTTGTTTATCCTGCATAGGTCTATTTGTACACTCGGTTTCAAGCCAATTTACCTCCTCAGTGGCAATGCTCGTATTCTAGAAGGTATTAAATACTCGTCCGTTTATATAATTTATAGTTAATGGAAATTATACTTGTTTTCATTTTATAAATTTAGCTGCTTTAGATATCCTTATATAGCGTCAGTGGCCGAATGGTCAGGCTGTAGGAATTGGGATTATAAAGTCCCGGGTTCAAATCCGAACTAAGCTAGGACCGATATCGTGTTCCTTGGGAAAGACACTTAATACGCATTTTTTCACACTCGACCCAGGTACAAATAGGTACAAGCACTAACTTGAGAGTAAAAACTTGCATCTAACTAGGATCCTGTCCAGGAGGTGATTATTATCACCCGTTTCGCTTCACATTATAGAAACTGGGATAAGCTCCAGCTCTATGGCCCCTAATGGCCTTGAAGGAACTTTGGATGTCCACATGATATTGGTAATTTGTACATACATGGAATTTAATATATATGCTTTTACTCTAAGTTGGGTTGTTTTTTTTATTGAAAGTTGAGGGGAAAGAAAGGGGGAGCATTTTATTTTGTTTCATATTTTAATCGCAAGCTCATATCAAGCAGCCTCTAGCCTCCTGCTAAGAAATCTGCTTTTACATAAAATCACAAAGAGTTGCAGAACGTTTCCAGTTAAGTGTGAACATTAACTTGGACATTGTAACATGATTTCCTTGAGCTTTGTGAGCATGAATAGATCTTTGTAGCTGTTGTTAAATATGTACATCATCTTCTTCTTCCCAATAACTTTGCCTTGTCGGCCACAGCGAAATACTCCATTTATCTGACTATTGTGAGAAACGTTATATGCAACTCATTCCCGTCATTGAAGTTGGCCCCAGAGTCCAGTTTGAGGATCTTTCCAAGCTGTATCCTGTCTTTCAAGATTTTCTCTCCTGCTTTGGAAGCACACAGTGAGTATTAAGACATTTGCAGAGCATGTTTATCTGATGATAAACAATTATTTCACTCCTCAAGTTCACTTTTGAATTGGAAATGACGAAACTGCAAAATGCAGCAGTGTTAGCTCAAGTGAGGGTTTTACAACTTTCTTTTATTACACAGGAATAATTTCAAGAATAAAGCGAGAAGCTCTTTTATCCTTGTATGGAATAGTTCTGTAAGATTCATTACCTGTACTTATGTATTGTGATTTTGAAAGATAAGTTTTGAAATTATTGTTTAAATAAAAAATGTCAATTTATGATGAATATTTTAATAATCTTTTTTTTTTTTTTTCTTCTTTCCAACGCTCAGTTTTGTAAGTGCTGGACCAAGGTTAAGTAGCTTCTTACTCGACGCCTCAGAAGATTGCCTTAGCATTGGAGATGTCTTACGTTTTCTTCCATTGAGTTCCAACCAAACCTTGCAACTTTGTGGGTATCCACTCCACGACCTCAGCTCATCTCTTCTCCAACAGCTGCCACCTGGCCTCATTTTTAAGGAATACTCTGTCAAGGTAGAACATAGTTCACGTCATTTTCTGAAATCGTCCATTGTTGAATAACAATAAAATTTTTGGCGCCAACGTTTTGTGGTCATTCTTTAGCTGATGAATTTGAGACATGTACTTTGATTTTTCATAGATTTTTATTGCCTTCACATGTTTACATGAATATTAGAGTAAAAGATGATGATTTTGCCTATATTTAAATATAGGAAGAATGAGTTAAATGCCATTTCATTAATCATAGCTTATCATACCACTTCATCCTGAGACTAATGTCTTTAGCACAATTTTTTGCAATGCATTGCTTGGTATGTTGTCAATAAATATGCATCGCTCTTTTAGATAATCTTAGTCTTTGTTTATAACTAGTCATCATAACATAATATTGCATTTGAATTTTTTTTTTTCTTGGACTTTTTCTGTTGTCTTTTATTATAAAATGGTAATGATCCAGTCATTTTCGTTTCTTTACAGGCATTTTGATGTGCCAGGGTATTTATTTCATACTTTAGGCTGGGAAGCTTTAACAATAACTTTAAAAACATTTGTTTAGTTCACTCTGCTAATGAAAGTCATCAGATAAGATATTCTGTTGACTAGGACAGGGCAGAAACATAATTTGTTATGGCAGGTTAAGAGGTGCAGTCAAGAGAGACTCTCAGCTGCATGCGATGAACCTTCTACATGTACTTATTTACTGTATGCTATAGATTCTCAATGAAAACAGTACTGTCAACTGAAATACATGTTGTTAATGCAGATCTTAAAGTCTTTTAATGAATTTATAGTAGATTGTTGAGCATGACGAATGAAATTTTTGTTCTCCATCGTTGTTTTATTATTCCTATGGATTAATGACCACAGCTGTTTCAATGTACCGGATATTTAAAATTGATTCAATTGAAATTCTTTAGGGTATTTTTTTCAAACGCATTAGCATTTTTTTGTCATTTTCTTTTAAGATTCCTTTTAAATTATTCAAATCCATTTTTTAAGCATTGTTGAATCCAAATTTTCATGTAGATTTTCTAAGAATTTATTGTATTTTTCTGAACATATCATGATTGCCGTAAGCAGTATTCTGACACAAGATTTGTACTTATTGAAGTCTTGTTTTAGGTGTCTAGATGTGGATGTTACTTAGCTCATTAAGTTCACAATTATTTTCACTATTAGACATACTTATTTTCCAGACTTTGTTTCTGAGATTCAGGTGGGTACAGAAAAAGGGGCAAAACAGAAAAAAGTACTGATAAGAAGTATGACATGTTACATATCAAAGGAAGGATAATTAAATAAGGATGAATTCTCGAGGAAAAACGAAAGAAAGTCATGCAATGTTTTCAGCACAAAAGATCTGAACGAAAGTTTGCATTGACTTGTCCACAAAACAAAAAGAAAAGGAAGCATCTTTGGATAAACAGTTCGTTGATTTTGTATCACAGCTAGTTCACTTAGTCATGTGTCAAGTCCGCATTGAATGTAAATCCACAGAAAAGTTTTCAAGGTATGGCCAGTTTTACATAGGCACCTCAAAGAATGCCATTTAATCAACCACAGTACTTTAATTTACTTAGGAACGCGACACCAGATTGAATCAAAACCAAATTCAACAGTTGTATTTTCAATAATGTCAATATAGCCTATCCTTCTAGGAAAGAATTGCCCTATTTGAAGCTATGTAGCAAGTTGCATTCAATTTTTTCATATTCATTAGTCATAATAACTATCGTTACAATATTGCACATTTTTGGTAATTTGGGAAAGTCGGTGAGCCGCTGTCAGCTGCCAGTGAGTCAAACAATGCATTTATCAAACTCTAGTACATTATTCATACTTTCTTCATACACTTGAAAACATTTAGTATGAAAACGCTTAGTCTGAAACTTACGTTAGTCCGAAAGATTTGTCAAGTCCTGATTGTTTCTTTGCCAAATTTTCCTCTGTATTCCGAATTTTTCTCTGGTTTTGATCCGAAATTTATTTCTAGTGCGAAAGAATTTCTTTTCCCGGACAACACATTTTTGTTTTGATAAAGCCAGTATAACCCAAACCTAGAACTTACTAGATTTTTAGAACTACATGGAAAAACAAAGCAACTGTATGACTCGTATCAAATCTCTTGTCCGATGAATTTCAGATTATGACTACATGCTTTTTGAGTTTGACACTTTTGACTTTTAAAATGTTTTATTTTATTAATGAGACTTTCATTGATCATTTCTTTTAAGATAGAAATACTAATTTTGATGTACTAATTTCCCAGAAATTGTTATTTTGATCTACTGATTTCCCCACAGGCGGATCATGACTATGACAAATTTTGCACCCCTCTATCGGAGCTTGGGTAAGGAACGATTACTTTCAAGTGGAGTTGAACCTAAATGATTTAATAGTAGTTTTTATAATGAAAATTAACATTATTTAGTATGTAACATGTCTGAAAATTCAACATAGGTATGAGCACACTCACCAAAAATTTGAGGCTCGGATCTTTGAAAAACCACGTATTTTGATTATCAGGGTGACTTGCAAATATGTGCAATGAAGTGCATTGAATCCTCCATGGTATGCTCATTTACTGTGTGAAGATTATAATTGCAATTAATTTGCTCTTTATCAAGAGATGTTAGATATGTCTAAAACAAAAGCCATAGCTATGAATTAAGTTCAGTCTCTGAAACTGAAAGAATGTATTTATCACAACAACATTCAGGGAATAGATGAATCAAAAGTAGAATTTTAGTACTAAAAATACAGATTTGACTTACTTGACTCTTGTACCCGGAGTGGGGCATAGGTATGGGGCAAAGGTCGCCAATAAGGCCTCTCCACTCCACTCTGTTTGGTTCCAGGAGAGCACAGCTGCCGAGCTAGCTTCCTACAAGGTTGACCTCCTCCATGTTGTTTTTGGTCTCCTTGGCCTCTCTTCTCTTGTGGATTTCACTTTAAGGCCAAATGTGTTATGTTTGCTTTTGGTTTTCTAAAAGTGTGTCCAAGCCATCCCCATCCCCATTTCCTTCTCTTGATTTGTGCAGAACAAAGTTTTCAATCATCAGACTCTCTAAAAGGGTCCGAAATTGTTACCATATTTTAGGCTACCATATCTATGTTGACAAAGATAATGAGAAACAGTGAGGCAAGGGGCATGTCGGAAGTGAAGCAAATGGCATTAAATAAAATGAAAGCCCCATAGGAACAAAGACGAGACAAATACAATGAATAGACAGAAGAAAATCCAAGCAACCATGGGGATCGAACCCCATCATGGCATTGGGGGTCAAGTGGTTGGCTGCTGTTCTTGAAATCATAAGGTCCTGGGTTCGAATCATAGAAAGCTTAGTCCGGTACTTTTTCCTTGGGAGAGACACGTAACACTTATTTTTCCCACTCGACCCCAGGTGCAAATAGGTACAAATACTGGCTTTGGAGTAAAACCTGTATCAGATTAGCGTCCTCCCAGAAGATGAAACTGGGTTAGGCTGGGGCTCTATGAGCCATAATAGCCTTGAAGGAAAAAAACATTTTTTTACATTTTCACTATCATTTAAACCAATGGGCAGAGCAAGAACATCCATTAATTCAATTTTTTGTTTTGTTTTGTTTATTCACAGCATTAACTATTTTGTTTGTCCTGGCACAGCTGCATGGAACAGGTAAGAGGGCCTTAACCTCTGACATTGAATTCATGTTTTTACCCGTCTTTGTTTTTGTCCCATTATTTTTCTGTATGTCAATCCACAACAATGCTTTCTCTCTAGGCTATGCATGTGCGTGGAGAGAAAAGATGTGCACAGTTCAGAAATGTCTGCACACACCAAAGAAAAAAACAGCAGCACACAAAAATATTTAAAATCTACTTATTTGATTTGGAGAAAAGCATTTTGCACAACACCAGAAATGTACACATACAGACTAGACAAATTAGAGGGAACATTGGTCCACAACATAACTGAAAAAGATATAAGTGAACGTCTATTATTACTATAGCTTTTATAGTATTTGCTTGAAAGATGAAAAGTGAGAGATGGACAGTAAGAATTGAATTGGCATTTTTCTCTTCATGACGTAATTGTGACTTAGGCACACTATTGAAATGACCCTTTCAATTAGTACCAGCATCCCTGCATATGTTCTTTTCTTTACAAATGATTTATTCTCAAATAACCATAACGGAGGCTGGGTTTTAACATGTTGCCTGCTTGTTTAGTTTTGGATTTGGTTTCATTTTTCTGTAACTTTTCTATTATGGTCCATTTTTGGATTATTTTTAAACTAACAGTAACAGGCATTTCTTGTGTCAATTACCAAATGGTGTTTGGTTAATTTTGATTTTTGCAGTATAGCTGGCTGTCCCGAGGCAGCTATCAACAATATCGTGGCCGCTGCTCACAACAACAATAACGCCCTTGGTCTGGTTATTTGTGATTGGTCAGGCAAAGGTCATCTCAACCACTTTCCCTTCTCATGGCCTGGTGTCATAACGTCGTGTGGATTGGCATGGAACAAAACCATAGAAAAGGTGGCTGATTTGATTTAATAACGCCGTTGTTTACATTGCCGGATAACTCTCGGACATCCTAGAACTTTCCTTTTCAATTAACCCCATTTTAATTTCAGTCAAATTTCACAGCTTACAATTGTATGACAGTCAGGTTTAATATATTCTTTTTTTCAAAAAAGAAGGAAAATGTTCATATTATTTTTTGCTTTACTAGAGAATGACAATTCTAATTTCATTTTGTACATTTAATAATATCTGCAGTGTGGAATAAAAACTTTTATCCTATATAAATGTGTCACTGTCTCTCTGTAAACTTGACGTCATGTTCAGTGAAAATCACAAGTTACCTTACGATGACAATTTTTTATATGATAGTATAGTGATTGAAAAACATGTTAACAAACACCACTTAATGAAACTTCATTGAGTAAACTTTTAAAAAGAACTTTCAATACCTTTATGTTGTAGATACATTTCACTAGCCTACAACATTGCTGCCAAAATGTCCTGATTTCATACATCGTTGATAAGCTACAATTCAAATACTTTAAAGCCTTTACTGAAGAATGAAGACTTTACACCAGCTGGTTTATCTGATATAATATGCTGAACACAATAACAGTAACAAGACTTCACCAAAGATTTCTCCGGTCCTAAAGCAGTTTAGATTTTGTATTTCAAGAAGATAAATGTACTGATTTCAGATGTCTGTTAGATTTAAATTAAAGAAAATGTCATCATCATTTTTAAAATGAGTAGATGTAAGTAGATTATTTATTTATTTAAAGCCAGTTACATCAATTTTGACATTTATTTTTTTTTCTCTTGTCAGGATTTCATAGAGAGATCCTTACCATCCCTGATGAACCATCACATCTTTAGGGACAGTGAGGGCATCCTTGGAAACCTTGTCATGGAACTGGGCAGAGCTGAAACATACGCCATTAAAAAGGCCAGAAATCAAGCTGGTAATGTAACAATTGTTTTTATTGCTGTGGTGTATTTATCAAAACAAATGGACATAGGGGTTGGGCATGGATGAATGAGCTTTGAGCGAAGGTGTGTGTGTGGGGTTGGTTGGGATGTGTTTGTGTGTGTATGGGGGGGTCAAATGAGGTTGTATATTCTTCACACTTCTGTGATGTGTTTGTCATACTAGTATTCTTGCATTAATGTTTTGCAATTTTAATCATGAATATGTATTATGATTTTTTACTTTTTTATGAGGATCAGACTATAATTTCCTTCTTTGTATCAATAAAGTAATATTATTATTATTATTATTATTATTATTATTATTATTATTATTATTATTATTATTATTATTATTATTATTATAATACAAGTAACAATGGTATTTTATTTAATGTAAAAAGGTCTCTCTTTTTTAGTATCATATTGTGTGTTGCAATATCACCAGGTTAAAGAATTTTAAATTTGTAACTGTTTTGTCCTGTTGCAATAATTCTATTATTTCTGTTTAGAATGTAGAAACAGCCTTTAGTGCCCTAAACAGAATTCTCAAAGCTCTGAGTGTCCTTATATTTGAAGAATTAAGAATTTATGTACATTTATATTTGAGGAGAACATTTTTGATCACATGCGGAAAGATCAGCAGAATTTAGGTCTAAAATAGGATTTCAAACAGTGGAACTGTTTTGCTGATTGCACACAGTGAAATCAACATTTATGTTCATGACAAATCACTGAAATCTTCTATTTCACAAAACAGGAAATGACAACTCTGATCTTCCAGAGGAATTTGGTTCTATTTTGTACCGCTTCCTTACCCACCCAGATGGTGTGCCTTTGGAATTCTTGACTCCTGGAGCCATACAGGTAATACAAATTGACTTGTTATTGGTGTGCAGCCATTGTGAAATTGGTTCAAAACGGAAGTTAAGGAAAGTGAGGGGGTTGGGTTTATTTTCTTATTTGGATACTTTCTTGAAAAAAAGGTGCCAGGTATTAAACATTTTATTAGTTTGTTATCCAAGAACTCAAATTTGCATCTAGATGAAGAAGATGACCATTTTCACAAGATATACAATATATCGTGGGGTAATTGGTTTTCAGTAAAGCTTAATTTACAGTCAAACTGGTCATTATGGCCAAGCTTGAGTTGAAAGCACGGGAGATGAAATTCATGTTTTGAAATCTGGTCTCACCACGTCGCAATACTATCTGCAAAACTTTGAGTTCTTAAAATCTGATGCAGATATGCCGAGCTTAACTTAATTTTTAGTTGCATCTTGTTTCATTCCTTAGGTCTCCATGTAGATGTTTAACATTTAGAGCTATACCAGATGTGACTGTATGATTAAGCCCTTCAGGGTTTGAACAAATTGTGACACAGCTAATTGTAGCTAAGAGCTGGGCTCTCCAAAGTGTGGGTTCCGATCCTCAGGGGGTCATGAGAGGGGTTGGTAGATATTTTGAGCACATTGCTAGAGTAATGATATAAACAATATTTATTCTTAGGCTAATTTGATTAAACAGGTTGTAAAAAAGAAATTTGACTTGAAAGGGAATCGCAATAAAAAAAAGTGTGACTATTTTAAGAGGACAATTTAAGCATAATAGATATTTGGCCAATATTGCTAGGTCTTACAGCATTGCAAGCAGCTCTAGACATGGAAAAATGTCTATTAAACTAAAGAGATTTTATTGGCTCAAAGGACACAAATTCAACTTTGGCCTGGCATTTGGAAATAAAAGTAGAAGTATGATGATGCTTTCGATGACGGAAAAGAGTGAAAGGCGTTGCTTGAAACTCATATGAGTTGGCTGACAAAAGCCTAGAGGTATTTTCATGGGAAAATAAAATGTGTTCATTTGTACTTTTCTATTTCGTTTGATAAGCTTCTATTTTGCCTCCATTCACAACACAGCATGTGACAAAGGCAGTGAAAAAAGGTCAAGAAGATCTCCTGAAAGTGAAACCAGAAATACTCTTTTCTGAAGCCCTGAAAAAGGAACTACAGCTTAGCACAGAGTTAATGCTCCTTGCTTGCAGGTAAGGCTATTCTTTGGCTGTCTTGTTTTGCTTTGTTTTGGTTGGGAGATTTTTGTTATTGTTTTGTTTTTTTTGTTGTTGTGGGAGGGGGGGGGGGGGGTTATGTTACCTTTTGCAATATGGGCAAAATGTTAGTATGAATTCTATTTATAGAGTTGTCCTATTCTTCGTGCACAGTTACATGGGGGAAAAAGTCAAATTCTTATCCATGGAATCATACTTGAGCTACTAGTATGTGTAAAAAACATATTCGTCAGGTAAATGGTTTTCCTTATTTCAATTACCAGAAGTCTCTAAAGCTTAGAGCAAATCACATGACCTATTAAACAAGAAGACAATGAAACTTTCATGCATTAAATTTGTCACATCGGTAGTTTTATACTGTATCCCTAAAAATTGCACTTTATAGGATAGAGAGCAGAATACATGTGGCTAAATGAGAAGGAAAATTAAGAAACTATAAACATAGAGATAAAGGGAGAAGGGTGAAGGAGTTTAAATACCTAGTGTCAACTGTACAAAGCAATGGAGAATGTGAGAGATCGGTCAAAAAGGGAATCCAGGCATGATGGAATGGATGGAGGAAAGTGTCGGCAGTGATGTGGGATAAGAAAATGTCTACAAAAATGAAAGGCAAGGTGTATAAAACAGTAGTTCGTCCAGCAATGATGTACAGCCTAGAAACCGTTGCCCTGACAAAAACAAAAGAAGAAGAGTTAGAAGTGACTAAGATCAAAATGGTGCAGTTCTCATTGGATGCTTCATTGTCGGCTACGATTCATAATGAATACAGCTGAGGGAAACCCAAGTAGGTAGGCTAGTGAGAGAAAGCAGGCTAAGCTGGTACGACAGGTAAAGAGAAGGGATACAAAGTATATTGGACAGAAGATGTTGCGGTGAAGAAGATGAAAAAGAAGATATGGATATAACAATACAGGAAGGCATGAAGATTGTAGGTGTAAGAGATAGAGACGAACGGGATAGGACAACATGGAGAAGGGTGATCTGCTGTGGCGACCCCTAACGGAAAAGCTGAAAGACAAGAAGATAGGATAGAGAGAAAAGTAACATGCTACTGATGTGGATGATAAATTGAACTTTATGGCTTGTTTAAGCATGTTAACATTACTCCAATTACTTCTTAAATGAGCAGTAGCAATTGTAAGTAAACCTATTCTCTAATTGAAAGTGTCAAACTAAGAAGGAGCAGAGGTTAGAAACTAAATGAAGAAAAAGACAATTTCCAGTATTTCTTTCTGTTTTTATCTTCCCAGAATTGGAAAAGCCCTGGTCCTCATGGGACGAAAACCAAATGCTGCTTCTGGTGGTTTTGATGTGGTTAATTTTGGAATCAGTAATTTGACACCAACAAATCGTACAGACCTTGCCAATCGGTAACTGAAATAATTGTTGTTATCCGTTTATTTAAATTCTTTTTGGGTACCATAAAAAAAGTAATGTATGGTCATTACATTTTAAAGACACAAGTCTTCTTTTATTTTGGTGTGGAATGAAGAAATATATAAGATTTCCAAAGTTTTGTCAGGAACATGAGAGTCTATGCTAGTCTGAAGCAGGTTTTTACTCCCAAGCTAGTGTTGTATTCATTTGCACCCAGGTAGAGTGGGGAAATTGCGTGTTGTGTTTTTCCCAAGGAACACAATGTCGGACCTAGCTTCGCTAGGTTTTGAACCCAAGGCCTCATGATCTCCAGTCCAGCAGCCTGACCTGGCCACTCGCCACCGGCGCCACACAAGTTAAGCTATAAGATGAACCTTTTTGCCTGGTTCCTGGATGCAGCTTTCAAACTGTTGTAAACTTATTGGAATACATAACAAAATCATTATTGTTGTAATCAGTTTTTTTCTTCTCTGATTATTGTCTTCTTTTTTTTTCCTCAGTCTTCTGGAGCTCACAAGGCAATTCCGAGAAGTGTGGGCACTCAGGTCAACCCCAAGCATAGGGTTACACGATTCCCTGCAACGACTCCAGAGTCTGCTGAAGGTGCTCATCCCAGACACAGACCATTCCGATCTCCTGCACCAACCAGATTCTCAATAATGAAAATGAAAGGACTACCCTTTATTTGGAAATGTTGCTCTGATGATTTTTCTTCTCTACGAGAGAAAATGATCGAATTGGATGAAAATGAGAGAAAGGAAACAATCAATACAAGTTGATTGATCGGTGTTCAGTGAAAATTTACCATTTGTACCTAAATGAAATGGAGAAGAGAAGTAGAGAATCTTTAAGTTGTCTTTATAAATTATAAATTTTATATAAATCCTTTGTACAGTGGTCTCCACCTAAAAGGTCGCTGTGCAAGAGGTTACTGCCTAAGGCTAAGAAAGAGGCAGATTTGTTTTAAATAACAGATTTCCCCCACTTTATAATTACCCACTATAAGAAGAAGCCTCTTCGGAAAGCATCAGTCCAGCTAAGAGGCCGATATTTGTTTTGTTGGAAGGCCAAACGATCTGCTAAATTCAATGCAGTCAAAGTGAAAAATTTGATTGAAAATGCTGCTCTTCTATTTGGAACATTTACATTGTGTTGTCGGCTAGAATCTCAGCTTGTCGCTGCCAAATGAGTGTTTGGCTAATTTGATGTCGACGCCAGACACCTATCAGATGAACAAGGCAATTGAACACTTCGCTTTCGCATCAGCACGAAACAATTGCAGACCGGTCGCTGTCGCCGAACATCTTGACTAGATCAAAGCGCCGCCATAATCGATGATGCGAAACGAGAAATATGTTTTCACTGATAAAAAAATGATGATGGTCTGGATTAAAACTGAATAAGAATGCTTGACAAAGCAACTGCCTAGTTTTATAAAAAAAATTGTAAAGTAATGGTGCTTCGTTCTTCCTCCTCTTCCCTATAGATGTGCCTCCTCTGTCCATTCCAGTCGAGAGCTCTAGGCCTAAACTTCTAAACCGATAAACTAGGTCACACCCCATGTATTCACCCAAGAGACCGTCCAATTGTTGCCTCTCTTAGGCGGAGACCACTGTATTATATTTTTTTATAATATATCAATTGATTATAATACCATCACAGTATAGTTTTTGTAATGGTTCAACAGCTGTATCTATGTTAATCTTTAGCAATTTATATAGCAACCTGTACTTTATGATAAGTAATGTCCACATATCCATGTTGTCAATCCTCACTTTACTTTCAAATGAAGGACCCAAGCAAAACTGATAAAACAAAAGTATGGAACACACCCCCCTGGGAGATTGATAGGCACAACTGTGGTAGTAAGCAGACGGCAATAAATGTTAATGCACAAAGAAAGGCTGACCATGATTAAATCCAATTCTTACTCTTACCCAACCGTACGATCATACAATGAAATAAACATCTGTCAGATTAACGATGGGAGAGATCAGCCTTAGGGGGGGGGGGGGGGCAGGGGGTTTATATAGCCAATGGCCATCCATTTCTTCCAGACAAGCATGCAAGAAATCAATGCAAGTTTCCTCTTTCACCAACACTACATTAGTAAGGCACGTATCTTTAATTAAATTGACAACGATTAACATTAATTGCTTTCCTAGCGCATATTACGGAAAGACGAATTTAAACTATTGTTCATTTTCTATGCAAAACATGGGGCATCGTGGTGCTGCGCTGTCTGGCAGGTAGAGTAAGATTTACTGTTCATGGCGTATGTTTGAGTAGAAGATGGCCATTGTTTGCTTGGCCAAAGTGGATGAGGTAGAGAGAGTTTGCTATCCAGCACCTATTTATTACAGCTGAGAGGCGTGGCTTGATCATCTACACATATGATTTAATTGAAATGCGTTCATATTTGATATGCGTGAGGAAAGACATCTGTCTTGGCAACCTTGACAAGTTAGGTGTCTGTTAAAAATTATGTTGTTAGTCGGTCCTGGTGTGTTGTTAAAGAACCAATTATTATTATTAAAGTTCTGTTTTCTGAGATAGCATGCCGGTAGATGGACCATGATTTACTGTTGCATTATACAGACATTTAGCTCAAGAGACAAATTCAGAATTTTGATGTCGTTAAAGGCAAGCCTCACAAGAGTTTGCCTACCATTTATGTGTTTGAACCAAACTTTAAAAAAGAGAAAAAGAAGCCGATTTCAAAATAGAGATTTACACATAAGAGAATGATTTGTTTATTCTGTCCTGTGAGTATCATTATCAGGTATGAAGTGATCCTGCTTGAGTTAACTGTGGCGACTTTTTTTTCAAAGGCTGTTGGTGGTGAGTGGGAGTGGCAGTACTGACAGTAGGTCAAAGGCTGTTGGTGGTGAGTGGGAGTGACAGTACTGACAGTAGGTCAAAGGCTGTTGGTGTTTAGTGGGAGTGGCAGTAGTGACAGTAGGTCAAAGGCTGTTGGTGGTGAGTGGGAGTGGCAGTATTGACAGTAGGTTAAAGGCTGTTGGTGTTGAGTGGGAGTGGCAGTATTGACAGTAGGTCAAAGGCTGTTGGTGGTGAGTGGGATTGGCAGTACTGACAGTAGGTCAAAGGCTGTTGGTGGTGAGTGGGATTGGCAGTACTGACAGTAGGTCAAAGGCTGTTGGTGGTGAGTGGGAGTGGCAGTACTGACAGTAGGTCAAAGGCTGTTGGTGGTGAGTGGGAGTAGCAGTACTGACAGTAGGTCAAAGGCTGTTGGTGGTGAGTGGGAGTGGCAGTACTGACAGTAGGTCAAAGGCTGGTGGTGGCGAGTTTGAAAGGGTTTGACCGTTGTTGATTGTGTTTTTGAGTGTGGCAGAGGTGAAAGGTGTGGCCACAAAAGGAGAGGGTGGGAATGGAGGCCCATGTGTGGAAATAATTGTAATGTCTAAGTCTATGTGAGCTTAAGAAATATATTCAATCGCTTAGGCAATGGCATGCTTTTTTGAAGATTGCACACATTTTCCACGCAGGAAAAATAAGAGGTTGTATATTGACAAAGTGTTAAAACTGTCAACAAGTTATATTACTTATACTGACACTGACACAGACCTCTTCATTTCTCTTGAGAAAATATCAAGTGTCTATTTATTTAGTGTGTGCAGCTCTTCATCTTATGAGACAATTTCTGTTATTAGGACTGTCTTTACATCCTCCCCCACACTGTTTGCTTCTAAAGAAATTTCAAAGTCAAACAGTTGATACTACATTGTATTACTATTAATAGTAGATAAAAGTAAAAGTAGTCTATGTAATATAAGTATTTAAAAGTAGTCGATATTTAAGAATTATAATTACACATATGCTACGGAAGTGATCTGATCTCTGTAGTGAAGAAAAAGCTAACAAATGTTTTTAAATGGTGGCAGTTGATGGGATTAGGAGGCAGTACGGTCTACTGCTGTTTATCTTCATGGTGACTGGTTTATTTGACTGATCTTTTTTTCCATTTACATAAAATACAATGCTCATAGTGGGGGCTGTTCGGTTGCTTTAAAAAATCTGTGGCAGAGAGATTGTCCTGTGATTTTATGAGGGAATTCTATTCTTTTCATCACTCTTTTTTATTTTATCAAGTGTTTGTCCTGTTTAAAAAATATTATTTATTTTATTTAATGTAGCCATAATACAAACCATTATCGAAAAGCTGCAGGGTAAGTATGTATGTCACACATTATTATATTCAATATTAAATATGATCTGCTTTGTAAATATGTGCTTTTATTTTATATATTGGGACAAATTATTGGCAAAACTATATTGTTATGACAGCTACATTGCTGCATTTCTAATATTAGTATCTACTGCAAGGGGTTATTTTATGGAGGGAATGCCTTAACAATGCACACTGTGTTACTTTATTACCTTGTGATTTAATACTTTGTATTACTGAGTCTTCATCTTTAAATCTCTTTTGTTTTGTTTTTCCGCCATTGCTTGATATGAGCTTCAGCTGGGATGTTTGAATTGTGATATGTAACTGTAACAGTGTTATGTGCACATATTTTGGGTCATGAAAAAGCTTAAATTAAAAACACTTTTATGCAAATATAATTTTCTTGTCCAAAATGTATTCTTATTGTACAATGTTGTCTTAAATATGAGAAATGAGAAGTCATTGGATTGTGAGCTCAGTTGGTAATGTAGCACGCTTTCCTTTCATGGCGAGGCGATGCGTGCTGATGCTGATGTAGAGGTCACAGGTTTGATCCTCGTAATGGCCAGGATTTTTTTTCTGCCCATCATGTCATATTCTTTTACATTCCACATACCCCTTGCCTCACTGTATGTCTTTATTCACAAATCTCTGTTTCCCATACTTTCTCAAAGAAGTAAACAGGTATTAGCATATCATTAATATCAAACTCACTTGAGATGGATAGGCCACATTATGGCGCATCGCCAGTGTGTTCAACTGGATGGATGCACCGCCCCTTGGCGCATTAGCTTTCACGATCAATATCGACTGTAATAGTGTTCCTTGAGTATGGGGAAATGGTTTCTACTACTAGTTTAAACCTTTACAATTGTACTTCCTTTCCTGGAAATCGATTGGTAACTGATGAGTTATCACAGTTCAAGGGAAGTTATTGTAGTAAGCAATCTTGTTATTTCGTTGAGAGATGAAAACAGAACAACGGCTTTTGATAAACATGCAATGTTTCACTGTTTGACAATTCTAGCGAGTCAGAAAATAAGTTTAGTGATGATCAAGATCCAGAATATCTTCCTTATAAATAATGGTTGGGGGGAGGGGAGGGGTGGGAGGGGTCCAGTTCAGGGTCATGAGACATTACCTACTGGACATTGGAAATTTCCAAAGCATCAGTACTGCATTCTACAGTACTGTACTATACTAGCACATGAGTAGTGTAAACAACTAGGTGACGTGACCGTGCCTGTGACTAGTGTGACCTCGCTTTGTGTTTGTTGGTTTTCATGCAGTGACAGTATGGCACCCATCGGTTTGTTAAGTAATATTATGCCAGCGAACTCATGATCTCTGAACTGTGGGTTGTTTCAACAGAGCGTAGTATCAGTAGTAAATTGGACCACCATTCCTGTATTTGAGGATCAATTGAAAGAAAAGAAGAGCAAAGTAGCCCAGCCTATGTGGCAGAAATGTTTTGAAGTAGGACCACCTTTTCCATCCAAATTTCCATGTTCTTCTTTCAAATGCGATTTTCTTAAAACTCTCATTTTCAGAAGATAAATTCTATCTTCTGTGTATTTATCGACCAACAAATGTGAAATTTGGCATATATTATTATATAGAATTATAACTAGTTGATAGACGTATAAAAAAAAACTAATAGAGAAATATTTGAATTTTGTTTCCATTTTTCTGTGTCAATTATTCCATTGTTGAAATGTACAAATACAAATAAATATATAGATTTTTTTTAAACTACTCTATTTTTCATTAGATAACATGTTCAGGAGTATGTGTATGAAATTACAAAAGGATAGCACAAATACTGGTGGAGGAGATAAATTTTGAAATCAGTCTTTTTCTTCTTTTTACAATTCAAGATGGTGGCTGTTTCCATGGCAACTATGATAATTACTTTTTTTAAAATCCAACATTTCCCACTAATTCGGACCCACCAAGTTATAAAATAACCGTTAAATTACTGTAGCTAGCTAGAATAGTTTAGAAAAGCAATGTCAGCCCAGCCCCCCCCCCCCCCCCCCCCCACACCTTCAAGCTCTGATAATTCTGAAAACAGACCTACAACAAAGGTAGATCTAGAATTTTTCAAAAACATCCAAAATGTAGCATAGTCGATAAACCATTTTTAAAAAGTTCTTCATATATACAGTTTTAATGTCGATTGTCTTGTAATGATCATGATTTCTTGTTATCTGTGTGAAAAGGACAAATGGAAATATGATGATTCTTGAATTTTTGGTGATTTGTTGCAAAAACAGTAAAATAAATTTTGGACCCAGTCTCAAGTGAGTTGTAGTAAGTTCAAGGAAGTTATTGTAAGCAATCTTGTCATTTCGTTGAGAGATGAAAACAGAACAACGGCTTTTGATAAACATGCAATGTTTCTTTGTTTGACAAGGGGTCCCTGGGGAGCTCGCAGCTTTCACACGCTTTCGATGATGTGATAGTAAGTAATGATCCCATGCTTCAGCTACAATTTCGTGGCATACGTTACAATATGGTAGTTTGGCATTGCTTTCCATGTCGCCCCTATTTTCGCTAATATTGAATTAGTGAATGGACCTAATCCATTGCACTGACAGATAAGAAGAAAGAAAAAGAGTTCCCTCAAGTCCATTACAGCCCATAGAGCCAGAGCTTATCCCAGTTTCCATAGCATGAAGTAGAACAGGTGATAATAATCACCTTCTGGACAGGGCACTAGTGTCATGCAGGTTTTACTCCCAAGCTAGTGCTTGTACCCATATGCACCTAAGTCGAGTGGGGAAAATGCGTGTTAAATGTCTTTCCCCCAAGGAACACAATATCCGACCTACTTTTACTACTAGGATTCAAACCTGGGACCTTATGATCAGCCTAACCACTCAGTTACCGACACCGCTTGCTGCCTTAACAGGAGGGTCAGCAGAAAACCCATACCCATACCGGGAGTTGAGCTCCGGTCACCTGCATGGCAGTCAGGCCCTCTACCATCTGAGCTACCGAATCCACTATGATATGATGATGATCAAAATTAATACGGAATAACAGTAGCACATAACATCTAGGTGACAATAGTAGTAATATAATATAAATATTCATAAACAGAAAAATGTCAAAGAGAAAGGAAAACACAAGGGGAATAGTTTTTAGATCTGATTTTTTATATTTACTCCCTTTGCACCACGTTCTTTTTTTTCAACAGACAAACATGATATTTTTAATACATATGAATTGAAAAATAGACACATACATGTAATGCTGAAGAAAGAAAGAATTATGCAAACAATCTATTAATTTACAGCCTGTATTCCTCAAACACATGTTTGACGAAAACACGGAATTCCCGAATTTATGACAAAGTTTCAACCATAATCCTTTGAACGCCTATTACATTCTCTGAAACACGTTTTCCACAAACTAATTTTCTGGTCTCAATGAGCTTGAGGAATACGGGCAGTACTGTAAATAACATTTGAAGAAATAGAGGGTGTTTTTATCACAATATCCATGTTAACTATATACCCATAAAAAAGAGCACTGAAAGTGTCAGTGTCCGGTTTACATTCATCGTACAGTGAAACCTCTTTAATCGGGGAATCGGGAACCCCGGCCAATCAGGAAGAATTGCCAGGGAACGGAATGTTTTTATATATTTTACCTCTCTAAACGAAAAAGGTGCCCGGCTAATCGGGATAACGTTCCCGGCTTGCATTGATTATCATCACCATTTCCCCCATATTTATTTATTCCAAAACTCACTTTTTATCCCAATTTAGTTTCCGTATTAGCAAAATATCAATTATTATACCTGCATTAGTGCTACATGTGTTAAACATTGCATAATGTGTACACAATGTCGCAAGTGCCAGTTCACGACGACCATAAGCCAGACACACCAGACATCCATTAAGAAGGTGTGGACGCAGCCGTCGAGCTAGACCTTGTTCGCCCACCTAACAATACAGTACGGTGTTGACACGGGGCGACGCTTAAAGAGTTGTGAACTGTCAAAAGTGTCATATCTTTTATTGCCCGCCTCATCGGTCAATCGCAAGGGTGGACACGAGAGGAGATTTAACGACCCATCATTCCTTCTTGATTACGTGTCTCATCTATCTACCATCCAAGGAAGATCGATTGTGAGTGTGAGTGACATCTTTGATGAATGCCATCTTCATTTTGATCAACTGGTCCTGTGGCTACTTGTTCATTTAATTCTGCATTTTATCACTCACAGAAGGGCTTAAGTACCTCAAACTGCTGAGGGAAAACCAAAATACCTTGGTCCCCGGCAAATCGGGAAACCCGCCAATCGGGACGATTTTACAATCCACTGAGACTTCCCAATTAGAGAGGTTCCACTGCATTAGTTGTTAAAATTCTTTTGGTCCCTTGCCCCAGTAACTGTTCTCTTTCTAAATCTGTTATTACGAGTTTTGCTTTTAATTCACAAATGTGAAATATATAACTCTAGTAGTAATGAGCATAACAGCTTTTGAGATGAAGTGTTACAGGGAAATAATGAGAGTACTCATCATGGAAAGACAAAAAGATAAATGAAGAAATACAGTGAAGAGTCAACATGAAAGCCATGATGCCCCTTTGTAACATCAATTAACAAAAGATGAGATATTTTGGACACTTCAAACGTCCTCACACCCTTGAAACCCATTTTAAAAAGAAAAAATGAAGGCAAAAGAAGAAGAGGAAGACCAACTAGAAGGTGAGAACAAATTATGGAAGAAGAGGAAGACCAAGTAGAAGGTGAGAACAAATTACGGAAGCAGAGGAAGACCAATTAGAAGGTGAGAACAAATTATGGAAGAAGAGGAAGACCAACTAGAAGGTGAGAACAAATTACGGAAGCAGAGGAAGACCAAGTAGAAGGTGAGAACAAATTATAGAAGAAGAGGAAGACCAAGTAGAAGGTGAGAACAAATTACGGAAGAAGAGGAAGACCAAGTAGAAGGTGAGAACAAATTACGGAAGAAGAGGAAGACCAACTAGAAGGTGAGAACAAATTACGGAAGAAGAGGAAGACCAAGTAGAAGGTGAGAACAAATTACGGAAGAAGAGGAAGACCAAGTAGAAGGTGAGAACAAATTACGGAAGAAGAGGAAGACCAAGTAGAAGGTGAGAACAAATTATGGAAGCAGAGGAAGACAAACTAGAAGGTGAGAACAAATTATGGAAGAAGACTGCCTTCGAAACTACAACAGAGGTAGGGCGAATGACAACAGATTGTGAGCTTTTCCGAAAGAAGGTTCAGGATGCAATGCAATGTCCGACCATGAATAGTCTCCGGATGGCGATGACTAGTGATGAGGTGACAAACGATTTTTTCTTATACATCTATACTGGTTAAAAAATGGAGAGTTCTCATACCAGTAGGTGGCTAATAATGAAAACAAAATCATTTCTTTTCAAATCCTTTACAATACAACAGCTGCATATGAAATCTTTTTGTTTTTACAAAGTTTTAAAAGTAAGAATAAAGTTTTGATGTTTTAATGTCTTAAAAATAAAAAATGACCACAATATATTATTATTTTAAAATTTTAAATGCTTCCTTGTTTCATTCTTGTCCTTTTTGAGAGGACTATTTATTGATACTTTTAAGTTTATAGCCTATTAATCAAATTTATCAAATGATCAGGGTCAAATATTTACTAGTCTATTGTTTGTTATTTGGATTTTAAAACTATATCTGAAACCTACATCATGAAGAAAAGTAAGATAGTTGGTTCTTGTAATTACCATTAACAAATTATAAAAACTTAACTATAAATTAATTATTACAAAGGCTGATGTTTTCCATACATTTTACAAATGTTAATATTGTCATTGAAAGAATAAAAAATATTAAGCAACAAAATCAAGGCAGTGAATACATCTGAACATTTCAAATAACATTTGAATTAAATATCCATACATAGCACATTATATCTCCTGATAATACTAAAATTTGTCATCATATTTTTCAGAAAGTATTATTTCCAGTTTCCATTACTTTAATAAAAAATAAAATGGAACAATATGAGATAGAATGAAACTTTTGAAGTAAATCTTGTTTCGTTATTGGAGATCTTTTCCATTAAAAGCTGGCAGTTTATGCTTTTTCACTGAATCTTGATAACAAATCAGTGCTATACCTCCCTCTGGTCGTTTTGCTGTGTATCTGGAGATCAAATATATTAATTGTACTTAGTCTGCAACAACTTCACCGTGTATCTCAAATTCAATTCATCCACCACAACATAAAGGGGGACTCAGTAGTCCAAGGTGCAAAATCTACCCCCATGGTCCAAGTAGGTCAATTGACACCTAGTCCCATCATAAAAAGGAGGTCCTGTGAGCAGATTACAACACTCCGTGCATGTTAAAGGTCCCATGGCTGTTTACAGGGTAGTCCGGGCAAACTTTTAAAAATCCTACCGAAAACCCAGAGATCACTCACCTTAGTTGTAAATTTGGGTAAATCAAAATCAAATGAAAACCACAACACAATTCACTGACTTTTTTTTATCTCATTGAAAAGACAATGAGATTCAATTTTTGGTCATTAGGACAATGGGATTTTTCTTCTTCTTGTTCATTTCTATGTAAAATTCAAACAGACAGATGGCAGAAGCTAACATAGCGCAGAAAGAATCTGATATCAAATAAAGCAATTAAGAATAAGATAAACATTTCAATTTGTTCTGAACGTAGTGACAAAACCTCATAAAGGGAACAACTATTACAAAATAATTGTACAGTTGTGTTGTTTTGTTTCCTATAATAAGCTATATATATATCTTTATAGTATTAAACTATAATATGTGGCATATGCATTAGAAGCAAAGAGTAAATAACGAAGCCTAGGGCTTGGACAACACTAGTTTACCAATTGTTGGGGAAGCCTTTTTTTTTAATGTTAAATTTTTGAAATCCCATACTCTAATTCTTAAGTTCTAATTAGAAGAGAGAAAAAAAATGCAACCAAAAGTTAATCAAATTTAAAGAAAAACAACAACAGGAACACAAAAACACTCTTGTCATCAACATTTAGCTAACCTTTGACCCTTCTTGATTAGCATAGAGTCTCCAGATTTGAGGGAGTAGTCTTTCCCATTGGAAGTCACTTGATTGGCCCTCCTACGAAAGAAGAAATAGTGAATTGATCCATTTTCCTCCTCTTCGTATATTAAACATGCCATAAAAATAAAACAAGTACAAATTACAACATGGAATAAATTGCAAGTCATGTGATTCAATAACAATAGTAAACATGGAGTGTCATTTTAAAAATCAGCTATAGTACTAATGGTAAACAATCTGTTTTCAAGAAATTCAAACTCTGTCTTAATCCAAAAGTTAATAAGATAAGATCCTTAAGCAGGCTATTTCAAACCTACATGCAAAATATGGTGGTTCTAGGTGAAGTAGTTCCTGAGTTTACTGCGTTTAAAGTTAGAGAAAGTCAGCTCTCTCTACATATACATGTATATAATAGATAGATAGAAAGATATAGATATAGAACCTTAGATATGTAATGAGAGTAAATGTTTTTATTTATAAACGACTTTTTTTAAAATTTACAACTCTTCATCATTAGTTAATAGTTCACTCTTAGTTTCATTACATCATACTCTTGTCCGTTAAAAAAAGAGGAAACAAGGTCGTGAATTTCACAACTCTTACAATTTGCCAGATCCAAGTTTCAGCACAGTCGCACTGCCCTGTGTTCTCTCCTTTGCCAAACACGTTCACCTGAAAGGAAAATTGTGTTCAGTCAAGCTGAATGTGTTCACTTTCATAGAAAAAATTTACATTAACCCTTTTGATGGCAACTGTTAAATTCATGAGCAAATTTGGCTCCACCTAATTCTTGCATACTTAATAACATCTTTCTTTTGAAGCTCGTAACATATCAGCGATGTATTCTGATGCAAAAATCTTGCCTTGCTCTAACGTTCAGAGATCCAGTAATCAATTCTTGACTCTGGGTCGTGTTCTTCAGCCCCCCCCCTCCCATCCCATATAATGACCACTAAGAAGACAGTATATTTATAAATAATTTATAAACCAAAATATTGCATTTCACTCCGACCGTGAAAGTTATTGCGTCAGTGGACGGGTACTGGAAAACATTAGCCAATTGGGAAAACTCCCTCTAGAAGACCAAAAGTGTGCGATGCTTTTTTAAAAGCCGGAATGCACTTATCGGTCCCGAATTAAACAGAGAAGAAGAATGATAACAAAACTACGAAATTGACCCAGAAAGAGTGAAATTAATTGAGTTTTACAAAATGGAAAAAATTTATACCTGAGTATTCTTTTATCACTAAATTTTTATTCTCATCCAATGTTGATTGGATTCGGATTGGAATTATTTTGCTCAAGATAGAATTAATTTATTTCTTCTTTGACTTGACACAATGAATTCCTTGATTATGTATTACTAAGTTCAAAATGTATTAGACCATATTTAGTACCAAGAAAGGTGTGAATTTTATGCTTTTGTTCATAGGAGTCAACACATCTCGGTTTGCTGGTCTTCCTCCTTCAGGGCCATCTGGATCCAAATATAGATTTGTGATTGGTCAGGCTGCCCAAGACGTGCTCTCGTTTCAGGCAACCTAAAAGATCAAACACGCCGACAGATTTACGGCAATTGTTCACAAATATTTTGTAGGCGGGTTTACGCTTTACTGATGACATTATTTTAAGATACCATACGTTCAAGATCTTCATTTCGCACTTCAGTAAATCATCAGGATTGGTATTGTTGCTCAATTGTTTAAAATCACCTTATTTTAACATTCAAATTTATCTCAAGATCAGAAAATTTGGATAAGAAATAACAAAGATACAAACAACAAATTACAAATCTAAAATTTTACACTATTTTTGATGAATCAAATATGACTTCCAATGTTATAGTGCAATAGGCATGACATAAAAGCTGTAAACCTAATTCAGTAAAATTTAAAACATTGGTTTTATTCAACAAACATAAGTAAGTCATCACTGCCGTTGTACTGAAATCGCAGTCATTTTCACATAGGTGATTGTCTCAAAAGCGTTTGGCTATTGTTGACATGTCTCCGCTCATTTTGGGCAACTACGGGCGCTCTGCCGTTGAGAGGATTAAAGAGATTTTGCCCATTATAAATTCCTAAAGCTGGTAACATGGTTAAAGTAAAGATTTTGAAGTCTTTAACACTTCTTGGAACACTCACATTTGTACCTATAACATTTACTTTGACAACATCATTTCTTCGAAGTATGTTTTTATGCCATGTCCAATTACTCCACCAAAGGAAAATAACCATGACGTGTCTGTCAGAAGATTAAACAATTTTTTCTGTCCTGGCAGTCAATTTGGGTAAGGTTAAATCTTAAAAACACAAACAAACTTTAAGGCTATAAGAGCACTCTCTTGCAATGTTCCTATTTTCCCTTTGAGGAAAATAACTTTTTCAAGAGTGTAAGTGTAAATGACAGCTGGAGTTACTCAGTCTGATTGTAAACTATTCGAACTTCATCTTTCCGCTCTACAAGTGTAGGGGACTCGGTAGTCCAGAGGCAAAGTGTCGGCCTCTCAACCAGACTGTCATGGGTTCAAGCCCCAACAGTCAAAACATTTTCTCAAGGGGTTTTTTCCAGAGTAAACCACCCACCCCACCCCCCACCCCCAACACCAATACCAAGTTGGGAATGTGGGTAACATCAAAATCAAACTCTACAACAAGCATATGAAACAGAAAGTTTTAAGCAGAAATTCTTCTTATTTGTTCTTTACCGTAAACTGATAGGAATCATCAAACAAAGCCTTTGAGCCCTGACTGTCCAACTGAGTTCTATTTCTTTTAATCCAGGCAGAGAGGGAGAATGGATTTTCTAGAGACCTCTTACTGTCCAGCGTGATGGGAGGGACTTCTGGAATGGTACCTGGTGAACGATTGGCTTGATTTAAACAATGAGCATTCTTGTTGTTTTACATCATCATCATCATCATCATCATCATCATCATCATCATCACTATTATCATTATTACTATCATCACCAACATCATTATTAATATCATTATCATTATTATTATCATTATTATCATCATCATTATCATCATCATCATATTATTATTATTATTATTATTATTATTATGATCATTATTATCATCATCATATCATCATCATCTTATTATCATTATTATTATTATTATTATTATTATTATTATTATTATTATTATTATTATTATTATTATTATTATTATTATTATTATTATTATCATTACAGTCAAAGCCACTTTATTGGAACAGCACTGTTCCATGGAAACCATTCCAAATAAGCGTCATTCCTATCAGCGGCATTCATTTATGGAACGACCCTATAGAGTAGAGTACATATTGTACATGGTTATGATAAATGGTACAGGTGTATTCATTTCTTCTCTATACAGTGTTTTATATGTACTATTGGCAATCACATATCAATTTTATCCTGGATGTGTTTCAAACATCTCAATTGATACATTAAACACACAGTACGATACATTTCTCTGACATGCACATAAATGTTCAACGCAGATACATGTATATATATCTAAGTAGATTCTTAGAAAATTTATTTACTACAGCACAAAAGAAGCCCACTCAGGTAATCACGTTCAATGTGTGGCTGCATCTCAATATAAATCCAGCATCTAGCCAGCCATTCATCGTTGTCGATCATCTGATGTGATAAACTTACCTGCGTTGCCTTATTGACACATTTATGTAATATAGCTACGCATGCCATCCAAACATATCAAGTGTGAGCATAGTATACTGTGTAGCACCCTCCATCTAAATTCAAAAGCTGATAAGTGATAGGATTTTTGAAACAACCCTCACATTGTAATCTTTTACTCAATTTGAGACAATGACCATTGTTCCGTTTCAATTAAACGACTAGCGATCCAATGAAACAGTATAACTTTCATATCATCATAATCATGATGTACAATATCATCGACAGTATTGGCTTTGTTTGTATCTTTCATTAAGCATATTGTTTGGGCAGGTCTTTATATATGCTTTAGAGCAATTTTTTTCTACTCTTAACTGTAAACCAAAAAGCATGGTCAAAACTTTCTCTTCCAGACGAGGTTGGTCTGAGTTCAACCCTGGCAATGGCATGCAAAACATATTGTGACGCAACCTTAGTTGAGCTAGATCTAGCACCTAAGCCTAATAAACTTGGGCAAAAAAAAAGCCTTGCGATGTCCTGGAAACAGACAGATGCGGGGCTGACAACAGTTTGAGGGGCTGTACGAGCAAACCCTTCAAATCTCACTGTTTGTGTAGTAAGTAAGTAAAGCTCCTTCAAAGCTGGTAAGGCCCATAGAGCCGGAGCTTATCACAGTTTCAATAACGTGAAGCGGAACAGGTGACAATAATCACTTCATAGACAGGACGCTAGTCTGAAGCAGATTTTTGTCCCAAGCTAGTGCTTGTACTCATTTGCATCTGGGTTGAGTAGGGTGAATGGTGTTAAGTGTCTTTCCCAATGAACACAATGCCGGAACTAGCTTTGCTAGGATTCAAACTCGGGACCTCATGATCCCCTGCCATGCAACCTAACGTCTCAGTCGCCAACACCACCACTAATTGTGTGAACTGACTAAAATGAAACATAAACTTAAACATAAACAAGACTTGTCATGGCTGTTGGTAAAATACAAATCTTTTCATGGCCGAGTGTAAAAAAACAAATAAGTAACCAAAACAAATGTTAAAAAATATCTTTTTTAGAAAGGAAATAATTGAAAATCAAGGTTTCTAACCAGGCAATGGTTTCCCTGTCTTGAACTGCTCAGAGGCAAAAACCTGAAGAAGACATTCAAATAAAAAACCATTCAGACTGATGTTTAAATGCGCAGGAAAGAAGAGTTCTGTTCAACCTCTATGATTGTGTATGGTTAATGTATAAAATGCAATACCCATAGATTGAAAATTACAAAGAATCTTATTCTGTACAACTAATTTTCTAGCACACTCACACAGAAACTTACTTCTTAATTATTGGACCAAGCTGTGAACCCAAATCCTCACAGTGAAACCATTTTTCATAAAGTGATTCCGTTGTAGGAACACCATCCTCCTCCACATAGTATCTTTGTAATAAAAATGGTGAGAAAGTAAACAAAACAGTCAATTGTTTAATTGGAATTTACCCTGTCCACCCTTTGCGGTGATCTCAGGGTGAATTAAGAGGGAACAGCAAGATGAAAGAATAAGTAAAAGAGTGAAAGGAAAGAAGTAGGACCCACCAGTATCCCCCGCTAAAATAGTCAAAACTGTTTTAGGTTTATTTGCATGTTTTTGAAGCTTGTTCTGTATTTTGTTGGTTTTAGTAAGATTTCTAGTTTCAGTTCATAATGTTTAACAGGTTTGCTTTATGAGATTTCCTTTAATTCTATTGAACATGTTGAGGGTGGGTGGGGGAGGGGGGGGGGATAAGCATAAACAGAGTTATTATTTTAATTTAGCTCTACATTGTGTTCTTTTAAGGAATGCCATAATTCGTTCCTCCTCAGTGTCAAAGGCCTTTTCTAAGTCAATAAAACACAGGTGCAAGTCAGTGTTTCTCTAAAGGAATTTTTCTGTTATTTGTCTAATTGTAAATATGTGATCTTGTATACTTCTTCCTGGTCTAAATCCACTTTGGTGTTCTTCAATCTGATCCTCTACTCTTTTCCTTAGTCTCATTTCCAGTATCCTGGCATACGCTTTTCCTGGTATGCTAAGTAATCCCTCTATAGTTTGAGCATTCCATAGTTGATCCTTTCTTATGTATTGGTACTACCGTTCCTTTTTTCCAGTCGTCTGGCACCTGTTTGGACTTCCATGCTTATTGGCATATTGCACGTAGTAGTTTGTTTGCCTCTCTCCCTTGGTTTTTAATCACTTCTGGATAAACTTGATCTGCTCCTGGGACCTTTCTTAATTTCACTTTTTTTATAGCTGTTTGGATTCTTCCATTGAGATATCTACATCTTCAGCTGTCTCCTCTGGATTACTTGTTGCTTTTGCTAATTGATTTTTACTCCCTGTTTCATATGTTCTGGAGGGATTATGTAATTGTTGAAAATACTTTCTCCACGTTTCCATGATTTCGCTGTCTTTTTTTTCATTATTTCTCCTTTGGTGTTCTTAATTTGTCGTATTGGGCATGCTTTGGTCTTTCTCAAGCTCTTCATTGCCCCCAAAACAGCTTTTGATTTCCTTGATAGCTTTCTTGGAGTCTTTGTCCAAACTCTTCCCATTGTTCCTGTTTTACATTCCCAACTTCCTCTTTGGCGATAGTTTTTTATTCACGTAATCTATCCTATCCTCTAGTCTCTTTGTTTGCAAGTATTTATTCCAGGCATCCTTCTTTTCATTGATCTTAGTCTTGACATTCTCATTCCACCATGCTGTTCTTTTCTTATCTCCTTTAATTTGTTTCCTACCACAGACCTCTTCAGTACAACTGAGGAGCGTTTCTTTATACATTTGCCACTTTTTTTCTATTGTGCTATCATTCAGATCCATCTGCATTTCATTGATAATTTTTTTTATCCTAGATTAGTATATCTGTTTTACTATTGGTTTATTTAGTTCCTCTATTTTGAATTTATTGGCTTTCTTCTCTTCCCTTTTCTGTTTGTTTTCTTCAGTCAGTAATCTCATTTTGGCTATCACTAGGTGATGATCACTAAATATTTCTGTTCCTCTGTTTACTCTTGCATCCAATGTACTGTAAAAAGGGAGCTGCTAACTATTATATAGCCTTTCATTGACTTTTCACACCCGTCTTCATTTACTCCTGTATATTTGTGGATATCTTTATGAGGGAAAAAGCTGTTGGCTATTTTCATGTTATTCTTTAGTAGAAGTTGTTGTCTCTCCTTCTTTATCTATTTCTCCTCCTGATGTTTCTACATTGTTGCCTACTCTAGCGTTTAAATCTCCTAAAACCATTAGTTCCTGTTTGGGTTTAAGATTCTCTGCAGCTATTTGTAAATCGTTTTTGAAGATATCTTTTTCTTCTTTAGAGGCATCTTCGTTTGGACAATAAGCTATTAATAATTTAATTTCTCTTCCTTTTGGTTTAATATTTGCCTCTAATAGCCGTGGGCTTATGAATTTCCAACTTTCTAGTAGCTTTTTGTGCCCTTTATGTATTAGGAGGCTTACTCCTGCTCTAACTCTATCTTTGACACCTATTCCTGAGAAGATTAAAATATGATTTGGTCCTACATTTTCTATTCCTTGTCCTTTTTTCTTTGTTTCTGTAATGGCTAAATTGTCTACTTGGAAATTTTCCATTTCTTCAACTAATTCTATCTTTTTTCCATTTATTGCCCTAATATTCCATGTTCCAAAAATCACAGTCCGTGTTCGTTTCCATGTTTGTCATTGAAAGGTCAAGCCGGGTATATTGTATTAATTTCTCTGAATCCGTTTGGTTTTGGATAAGCAGCGGATTAGCCCACTTTACCCTAGGTAAATGATGGGGCCGCCACCTTGAGGCCCCCTACCAGGCCTTGTTATTTTCTGTCACGGTTAACTCCCTTAGCCGTTGATCAGCCAAGATCCGCCTGCAAAGCAGCAGGAGACTCGTGGAGGGTGGGATTGTCTACTCCCCGTACATGTGCTTACCCATCCACTGCCCAGACAATGGATTATTATTGGGGGAAATGGAAGGAAAAAGAAAAGTCAAAGGAGATGAAATAACAACAAAGAGGAGAAAACCGTGAAAACGCACCTCAAACCATCAGATTCATTTTCATCACGATCTCTCTCAATGACAAGTCCCACTGTATTAGCCTCGCGTTGTGGAGAATGGGCAATTTTGCCAGGCAAAAGAAATACCTGTATATAATGAGAAGAAAATTGTTCAATTACGCCCTTTTGATAAAATCCTTTATTTCCTAAAAAAAATGTTTCAATTAAAGTTAATGAAAGAGATATGTATACCATTAAAAATTACAGTTAAGTCTGAAATGATTGTGATTTTTATATTATTATTTTTTAAAGAGGCCCCAAAAACATAAGAAGGTCATTTTAATTTATCATTTTCTCAGAAATTTAATAATATTTGATAGTTTAAAATACTGTAAACCTTTTTAAATATTTGTACTGTACCTTTCTCTTTCATAAACAATATTTAAGAAATATGAATACAGATACTGATATAGATCTAACTGGGGTGCTCTCTTATTTTCTTACATTATGAACTCAAACGGATATGCATCAAATACAAAATCTATAAACGGATTTAAACAATTGAGATGAAAAGACAGAAACATCTGCTGCAACAACAATAACGATAACAAGAATATCATTTCATCTAGGACACATATATAACAACAATAACAACAACACCAACACCAACACCAACACCAACACTAACAACATAAACACCAACACCACCAACAACAACAACACCAACACCAACAACAACACCATCACGAACACCAACAACATCACCACCAACACCAATACCAACATTAACACCAACACCCTCACCAACAACACCAGCACCAAGAACACTAACTCCAACACCAACAACACTAACACCACCAACACCAACAACACTAACACCACCAACAACACTAACAACAGCAACACCAACAACACTAACACCACCAACACCAACAACACTAACAACACCTACAACACTAACAACACCAACACCAACAACACTAACACCACCAACAACACTAACAACACCAACACCAACAACACTAACAACACCAACAACTCCAACACCAACAACACTAACACCACCAACACCAACACCAACAACAATAATAATAATAATAATAATAATAATAAATAATGATAATAATAATAATAATAATAATAATAATAATAATAATAATAATAATAATAATAATAATAATAATAATAATAATATATATAATAATAATTATAATAATATTGAATCAATATTGGGATAGATGAACAAAGAACAATACGTACCTCTCCCTCTTTGATGACAACGTCTCTGTGTTTTCCGTGTTCCATCACTTTGAGACACATGTCACCAGTAACCATGTAGAATAGCTGAAATACAAAAAAGGTGTTGGTTTTTTTTACACTTTTTTTTAAAGACATTTTTTAAAGACCTTTTTTTAAAGACGTTTTTAAAAGACTTTTTTTTTAAAAGGGGAAAATTTGAAGATTTCGTAATAGGATTAAAATGTGTTGAGATAAGAGCCTACTGGTACAAGTCGGTTAAAGTTCATAAATTCTAAATTTAGCCAATTTTTAGATCTCGAGCATCAAGGCAGTCATAATTCTAAATTTAACCAATTTTAGATCTCGAGCATCAAGGCAGTCATAATTCTAAATTTAACCAATTTTAGATCTCGAGCATCAAGGCAGTCATAATTCTAAATTTAACCAATTTTAGATCTCGAGCATCAAGGCAGAGGTAACAAAGTGCGTCATAATTCTAATTTTAGTCAAATTTAAGTCTCCAGCAACAAGGCATGGGTAGCAGAGTACGCCATCTTCTAAATTTAGTCAAATTTAAGTCTCCAGCAAAGTCCTCTAAGCACGTCGATCTTAGTTTTCTTTAAAGAAATGACTTATAAATACTTGACTGGGCAGTCTTTAATTTAAAACTGTCAGAACGACATAATCTAACGTACATAAAATGCACACAAAACCTCTACATTTATCATTCATCGAAAACAGGACTAGGCATAGGCACAAACTCCTGCCTAAATTGGATCAGAAAGGTTGAAACATAAAACAGCAAGGACGGGGGGATGGAGGAGGGGGAGGTGAAGATGTTCTCAGTCTGTAAAATACTTGACAAGTACAAACATGTACATACTCATCACCAATCTACCCCAAGTTAGACCAAAGAACCCATGCGTAGGAGGCCAGCATCCTAATCACTGAACCATGCGCACCAAGCTACTGCGCAAATACATTATCATGAGTTGTTGCTTTTATACCCTATTTGATTTTACCCACATCCACAACGGATGTGGTCTTGGCTTGGTTTTTTTTTTTTTTGGTAGGAGTTTTTATTTGCCTTGACTGCCCTGTAAACAGCCACGGGATTTTTAACGTGCACAGAGTGTTGTGATCTGCACGCCGGGCCTCCTTTTTATCGCCCGTCTCCGACGGGACCAGGTGTCGATCCACCTCCCTGGACCAGGGGAGCAGATTTTACTCGCGACCTTTTGGTTGAGAGTCCGACAAATGGCGTCCAGATTACGGAGTCCCCCAAGTATCACGAGACAAGCAAAGTAAGGCCTAGGCGCACACAGGGCAACTTTA
Organism: Doris montereyensis; assembly: GCA_037039925.1. Classification (NCBI taxonomy): domain Eukaryota; kingdom Metazoa; phylum Mollusca; class Gastropoda; order Nudibranchia; family Dorididae; genus Doris; species Doris montereyensis. The sequence goes on along the minus strand of JAXRKP010000661.1, from coordinate 124,821 downwards.
GTTGTGCAACTGCTTGGTCGCCCAAGTGCAAACAGTGAAATAAAGAAGCACCGCGTGCACAGGAAAACTTTAGTTGCGCAACTGTTTGGTCGCCCAAGTGCAAACAATGACATAAAGAAGTACCGCACGCACAGGGCAACTTAAGTTGCGCAACTGTTTAGTCGCCCAAGTGTAAACAATGAAATTAAGAAGTACCGCACGCACAGGGCAGCTTTAGTTGCGCAACTGTTTAGTCGCCCAAGTGCAAACAATGAAATAAAGAAGTACAGCGCGCAAAGGGCAATTTTAGTTGCGCAACTGTTTAGTCGCCCAAGCGCAAACAATGAAATAAAGAGGCACAGCGCGCACAGGCAACTCCAGTTTCTGGCGACTAAAAAAGTTTTGTGTTTTGCAACAACTTGCCGGGCGACTAAACAGTTGCGCAACTAAAGTTGCCCTGTGCGCGCCTAGGCTAAAGGCCACTCTCCATGTAGACATAAATGACACGCACGTGTACCCGTGAGGCTATGAAGCGTGACGGTCTAGGAAATCTCAGTATAGGTATAGGTAGTCCCAGGTGACGGTCCATCTTAGCTTTCATTGGAATTTACCCTGTCCATCATATTGTGCGGCCATCTCAGGGCGAATAAAATCAACAGAGGAAACAGCAAGGTGAAAGGATAAGTAAGAGGGTGAAAGGAAAGAAGTAGAATCTACCAGCAGCCCCACCAACCGCCCACGAGGGTCAATGCGGTGAACATCAGCATCAGTGAGATTAGCCAACCATGTTGTTCGAAGAAGAAGAAATTAATAAAAGCCGGCCATAACAAAATTCAAATAATGACACTGTAACTGTAACTAAAAAGATGAAGAGAAGATAACAATACTATACGCATGGAAATGACTAATGAGGTTGACTAAAGATACAAAAATAAATTTTAAAAGAAGAAGAAGAAGAGGGCGGACGTGGACGATGAGAAGGAGGAAGAGAAGGAGGAAATGAAGAAAAGTATGAGGGGAGAGAGAAAAAGAAGAATTTGTTGTTTGATGTTTCATTGAAATTTACCCCGTCTACCATTGCGGTGATTGCATTGTGAATTAAGAGGAAACAGCAAGATGAAAGATGGAGTCAAAGAAGGAAAAGGAAAGAAATAGGCCCTACAAGCAACACCCACTAACCGCACGCAAAGTAAATAAAGAAACAAGCAGAAGAAGGGGAATAATAATAATAATAATAATAATAAATAATAATAATAATAATAATAATAATAATAATAATAATAATAATAACAATAATAATAATCATCCAAATAATAATAATAATAATAATAATAAAAATAATAATAATAATAATAATAATAATAATAAAAATAATAATAATAATATATGCAATTATAATACTAATAATAATAATAATAATAATAATAATAATAATAATAATAATAATAATAATAATAATAATAATAATAATAATAATAATAATAATAATAATAATAATAATAATAATAATAATAATAATAACAATAATAATACAGGTAATAATAATATAATATTAACCATAATGATAATAATGAAAATAATAATAATAATAATAATAATAAGAAGAAGAAGAAGAAGAAGAAGAAGAAGAAGAAGAAGAAGAAGAAGAAGAAGAAGAAGAAGAAGGAGGAGGAGGAGGAGGAGGAGGAGGAGGAGAAGAAGACGGAGGAGGAGGAGGAGGACGAGGATGAGGAGGAGGAGGAGGAGGAGGATAATAATAAGAAGGACGATGAGGAGAAAGAGAAAAGGAACAGAAAGGATAAGGAGGATGAAGAAGAAGAAGAAGAGGGAAGAAGAGGGATAAGGAAAAGGAGGGGAGAAGGAGACGAACAATAAGAAGTGTGGACATGAGGCCATCGTCACATATTGCTGTACACTGTGGTAAAAAATCGGAGGAAGCAACCTTATCACGACACAGTGGCAAGGAAGAAGTGTTATGTTACGAAATGTTAGTCTTTCAAAAAAGGCCAACGGTTAAAGCAGAGTAACATCTGGTGAGAATATGAAAGGTGACGCCAGGCCATTAATTATTTTTTTTTTTCTCACCGTAAATTCGTCATTTTCAATGTGGGTTTTGCTTGCTTTGCTTTGGTTTTTTTGGGTTTGTTTTGGGGTTGGTTTTTTTATGTATTTCTATAGACAGCTAAACGCTGTGGCACATCAGGTGAAGTGCTCAGGAAAAGAGTTTTACAGGCTCAGTGCACTAGGTCAATTTTTCCCCACGATCCGTGATGCGTGCAAAGTGTGAACTTGTGCATTATGTGGGTTAGACAATGCTTGTTAGTGACGCCTATCAACACAGAATGCCACGTTTGCATGTAAAATTGCGCACAGTGAGAACATTAGGGAGGTAGCATTATTCTATTACACACACACACATACACACACACACACACACACACACACAAAGCAAAAACATGATGAAGTCAATCTTTCCCGTTACAGTCTCTTGGCTTTCAAGAGTCATCCAGCCCAGAGTGATGGAGCATAAAAACTTAATATGGAGGAAAGCGATCATGCACATCCAACTGAGGTCGACGGAGTAAGAGTAGTGAGTGGATTTATAAAGTCGCATGCTTAGTCAGTGTCATGATGAGCGTTTTACCGTCTGTGTGTCCACGGCAGCACAACGTTTGTGTAACTGTACAAAATGCAACACCTTTGTGTTGTTGTTTGAAGTATGGCACATGTTACGCCGGATGAAGTTCAGTCGCTAGAGCGTCTGACTATCATCCAGGGGGCCCGAGTTTGATTCCCAGTCCGGGCAATTTTTGTTTCTGGTTCTCCTGTCATTCCAGCAGTGACTGGGCAGCTGAGTCCATTCAGAGTCAGCAGAAATAAAAGGTGGCGTGGCTAGCAATGAGTGGCAAACCACCAGACTTATGCCGTATGCTTGGAAAAATCACGACTCTGCACTAGATTACCCTATGCTCTACTTTAATTTTTACATTTTAAATTCTCATTCCTCGTCCCAGTGTGAGTGTCTCATTACCTGGCGTGGCAACCATGGTCTAGACAAAGTGAAAATCTTTTATCCATTTACATTTTATAGTCATTCTCAATGCAAGATCAAACTCAGCAGTGTACTGACTTAGGGACAACACCCATCCTCTTTTCCCGATACCCAAAAACAAGTAGTCCACACTGAGATATATATTTTTAGATATTTTCTTACAAGTGTCATACGAAATTTTAACCATACTTAACTTTGAAAGCATAATGGACTACAAATGTTTAAGAAATGAAAATAGATGGATGGAGAATGAATGATTTACGATAATTTGATAAATGTGTATGAAACTAAGTTGATTTGTCATTAATTAATGTTTATGTATATTGTTTCACAGCACTATCTTTTTATCTTTATATATTATTATATTTCTCGTAAAATCTTTACATCAATACTTTAATACGTTAAAGGGGACAGAACTGCAATTGTGTATCGGTCAAGGTTGATAATAAAAGTAGTTGGTGAAAATTCGGAAGATAAAACATTTGAATATACTGGAATCATGATAGAATTTAAACACGACTCTTTCAAACTCCACACTATTTATAGACCACCACCAAGTGCTAGAAATAGGACTAGGACATCAAAATTTATTGATGAATTTGAAGATTTTATTCTAAAAAATAAACACCAAAGCAAAGAAGAATGTTATTCTTGGAGATCTTAATGTTCATTTTGAACGTGACATTCTATACGTCAGAAGAATGAAGGCATTATTATCAGCTGATGAGATGGTACAACGCGTTGACAGTAGAAGCATCTACCTTGACACAATGTCTGGAGAACTCGCACCATAATATATTACGAAAATAATTAATCAATCACTGACTGCGGGAACTGTTCCTCAACAGTTCAAAACAGCTAGTATGAAACCACTATTGAAGAAAAATGGGGCTACGTGAAAATCTTTTAAAAAAACTATAGGCCTGTTTCTAATCAGCTATTCATTAAAAAAATCCTGGAAACGGTTGTTTTAGATCAAATATCAACCCACATCAAGAAGAATGGTCTTCAATGACGTTTTCAATCAGTATACCGTGCTAATCACAGTACGGAAACAGCTCTCTTGAGGATAGTAAACGATATATTGCACCACTATCCTAAGCCTTTTTGATCTGTCGGCAGCGTTTGATACGCTTGATTACGAAATTCTTCTCAAACGGCTACGGGTCACTTTTCGCATCTCTGTGGTTGTTCTGAAATGGTTCTCATCTCATCTATGATAGCGAAAACAAGGGATTTCAATTGGTAACTCTACCTCCACATGGGTCAGTTCTGTGCCCAGTTCTGTTTGTTCTATACACAACACCTGTGGCTAAAATACTACAGGTATATGTCTTAATGTATTACATGTATGCAGACGATATTCAGATCTATAGTTTGTGTCCTGACTCAGATATGAAACAAAAAATTACCATCTATGAAAACTGCATTTAAGAAATAAAAACATGGACGTCGAAGAATAAGCTAAAATTAAATGGCGACAAGACCGAGGCGCTCTTCATTGGTAGAAAATAGAACAGACATTATACACATGGCTATAACTTATATGCATTGAACACAACAACATCCCACTAATGTGGAAAGTGAAAAACTTGGGTGTAATAATCGACAGTGAATTATCAATGAGCGAATACATCACAGAAATCAGAAGGAACATAATTTACACCTTAAGAAACATCAGCAACATTCGGCAATTTTTGACAACTTATTCCTGCAAAACAGTTGTGATTTCACTCATTCTTTGTAAATTAGATTATGCCAACTCCTTATTTATCGGCGTTTCAACTGGA
>JAXRKP010000661.1:95000-117500 GCA_037039925.1 Doris montereyensis | reverse complement strand
AGAGAGAGAGAGAGAGAGAGAGAGAGGGAGAGAGACAAATAGACACAGAAAGAAGGGAGGAAGAGAGTCAAATGTTACAATTAGGATACATTGTAATGAGATTTTTTAAAGTGGATTCAGTGTGACTTTCCAAGCTGATAATAGAAATTTAAAGGCTAAAAGAGGACACATATTGCGCAACAAACACACAGGGGGGAGAACAAAACAAAGATAACTTATCACGCTTACCTCTTCTCCTTCTTCTATGTGGTAATCTTTCCTTTGATTTGGGCCGCCAACATAGAACACCTTTAACTGTCCATCTTTGTGCCTGCAGAGATTTAGCGGTGAACATTAGCAAGTGACGTGAGGTGCTTCCTTTCTTATACACAATTAAACGGAAATCAAAAGAAGCAAGAAAGAACAGAAAGAAAAGAAAGATAAAGAGGAAAAAAAACACACTAACCGAAAGAAAGCCCAACCTCCAAACAATTTACGCAATTTCATAAAGGAAAAACACATTTCTATATTTCATAATCAGAACCACGGCCTGTTTAACATTATCTTCTTTATATTTACTTACTTTTTCGTTCCTTTAGGACAAAAAACGTTGGAGTCTATTTTAGGAAATCACAGTGCGTGAGACAAGGGGCATGTCGAAAGTCGTGAATGAGTAAAGACAAAATTTATTTCGGACATGCAAATCTTCGTTCACACCTGATCGACCTGAGAGAGATCTGAGAGAGAGAGAGAGAGAGAGAGAGAGAGAGAGAGAGAGAGAGAGAGAGAGAGAGAGAGAGAGAGAGAGAGAAAGAGGAGGTAGAGAGAGAGAGAGAGGTAGAGAGAGAGAGGTAGAGAGAGAGTGGGGTAGAGAGAGTGGGGTAGAGAGAGGGGGTAGAGAGAGAGTGAGAGATAGAGAGAGAGAGAGAGAGAGAGAGAGAGAGAGAGAGAGAGAGAGAGAGAGAGAGAGAGAGAGACATAGAGAGATAGAGACAGAGACAGACAGAGAGAGAGGGAGGGAGGGAGGGAGGGAGGGAGTGAGAGAGAGACAGAGAGACAGAGAGAGAGAGAGAGAGAGAGAGAGAGAGAGAGAGAGAGAGAGAGAGAGAGAGAGAGAGACAGACAGACGAGAGAGAGAGAGAGAGAGAGAGAGAGAGAGAGAGAGAGAGAGAGAGAGAGAGACAGACAGACAGACAGACAGACAGACAGACAGACAGACAGACAGAGATGAATGAAGGATGAATGTTTCTCTCTAATCGGACTCGACAGTTTCGTACTAAAAATACTTTCTCTTTATTTCTTCGTCACTAATTTATTCACGAACATTGAGAATCTGATGAGGTTATAACATCGAAATTCGCCACAGGGTCTTGTATGCTCTTCACTTTCAGTAATAAGAAAAGGACAATGACGACATGTCTCTACTGCTGGGAATGATTCTAATTGTCAGGTCTTTCCATACTTGATTAAGGTGCCAGTGAACACCATATATACCAATTACGCATAAGCATAACTCTAGTTAGGAAGGGAAATGAGGGGGGCACTAGAGCAACCAAGTATGTTAGTGAAAAGATCTCGGGAACAAAAAAAAAGCAGAGAAAGACGAACGGCATGCATACACAGTTTTAACAACTAGGCCACAGGTAGGAACATCAGCAACAACAACTCCATCCGATCCTTGAATGACAGAAATGGATCGCCAATGTCTACCTAAAACTCGGCACAATGTAAAGAAGATAACTATAATATCTGAAAGTTTAAATCTGAGACAAATAAACCATCGTCCTACCTACAAAAGGGCGCGAAGGCGAGGGTTCTGTTCAGGAATTCGCCTAATCCGCTTAACGCAATAACGCAATAGAAACTGAGATTAACTGCGATTCTATGGCCGTTGGTGACTTCTTTCACGAAATCATAATGTGTACTTATCATTAATGCACGCTCGCACGTCGTCGTCGCCATTGTTGTTGTTGTTGCTGCTGCTGCTTTTATTATCATCTTTTTTTTTTTTTTTGATTTTACCTACATCCACAACTAAAGTGATTCGGCGGTATTGGTAGCATTTCTAATTTTGCCCGGACTGCCCCGTAAACAGCCAAGGGTCTTTAACGTCGTCCACAGAGGGTATTGCATTCTGCACACGGGACCTCCTTTTACCGTCCGTCGTCGATGGAACTAGGTGTCAATACTTGTTTGTTTCTTGTTTCATTGAAATTTACCCGTTGCATTGATCTCAGGGTGAATTGAGAGAAAACAACAAAGTGAAAGAAGGGAAGGTAAGAATTATGACCTTCCATTAGCAACCCGCCGACTACCCGCAGGTGGCAATACACCTACCTGGACCAGGTGGGTAGATTTTACTCGGAAAAAACTCCAGAAAAATGTTCAATCTGCCGGGCCTTGAACCCACAACCTGTTGGTTGAGAGGCCGACACATACATACATACATACATACATACATACATACATACATGCATACATACATAAATACATACATGCATACATACATACATACATACATACATACATACATACATACATACATACATACATACATACATACATGCATACATACATAAATACATACATGCATACATACATACATACATACATACATACATACATACATACATACATACATACATACATACATACATACATACATACATACATACATGCATGCATACATAAATACATACATGCATACATAAATACATACATACATACATACATACATACATACATACATACATACATACATACATACATACATACATACATACATACATACATACATACATACATACATACATAAATACATACATACATACATAAATACATACATACATACACATACATACATACATACATAAATACATACATACATACATACATACATAAATACATACATACATACATACATACATGCATGCATACATGCATACATACATACATACATACATACATATACATACATACATACATACATACATACATACATACATACATACATACATACATACATACATACATACATACATACATACATACATGCGTACGTACATACATACATACATACATACACACATACATACACACATACATACATACATACATACATACATACATACATAAAAATAAATGATATTACATTTAAGCAATATTTTATGGTTCCATTCAAAGCCCAACACAGTAAACACGATAGTAATGAAGGTCAAGGTCAAGGTCAAAGGCGAATTAAATAAGTCGTCCCGGCAAGTTAATTCACAATAACTGCAGACTTGCATTTGGTTTACTGCTTGATGATATGGTCCAGCTCAACATGAATCCGACCAATTTGTCGCATTGTTCCTTTCAACACAATAGCAATTCAACGGAGGAGGAGAGAAGGGGTGAGCCGGTTTCAGTCATGCTTCGCTGACCACAGCGCTGCCACTGAACATCAGAGAGAAGGAAAAAGTTTGTTTGTACCCCGTCCACTATGTATGCGGTGATATCAGGATGAATTGAGAAGAAACAGCAAGATGAAAGATAAATATGAAAAAGGGAAAAGAATGAAGAAGGACCTACCAGTAGAGCCCGCAAACTGCCCTCGACGAGAGAGAGAGAGAGAGAGAGAGAGAGAGAGAGAGAGAGAGAGAGAGAGAGAGAGAGAGAGAGAGAGAGAGAGAGACAGACAGACAGACATACAGACAGACAGACAGACAGACAGATAGATATAGACAGACAGACAGACAGACAGACAAACAGCCAGACAGGCAGACAGACAGACAGACAGATAAAGACAGACATGCATACATACATACAGACAGACAGACAGTTACAGACAGACACAGACCGTTTTGTTTTTATTTTATTTACCCACATCACAACTAAGGTGATCTCGAGGGTTTTTTGGTAATAGTTTAAATTTCCCCCAGACTACCCTGTAAAGTGCCAAAGGATCTTTAACGTGCAGCGTATTTCGTGACCTTCACACGAGACCTCCTTCTTATCGCCCCTCTCCGATAGGACTAGGGTTCGATCCACCTCCCTGGAAATTGCTACTCAAAAAAAATACGAGAATTTTTAAACCGTTGGCGGGGTTTGCACCCCAACATCTTTGGGTTGAGGGCCGACACCTTGCCTTTGGACTTCCCAAGTCCTTCAACAGGTGTTGGATTATCACAAACGTGGCACATGTCGTGCACACACACAGAAGTGCCGCAATACCTGTCTATGTTTGTATTCTTGTCCTGCTGATAAGGGGTATGAGCGGCGCTGGTAGTCAAAGGAAGAAAAACAGAGGAGGGAGAGGAGAGACAAAGAAGGGCGTGGACAGGGAGTGTGTTGCATGTTGTTGATAACTATGATTATGAGGCAATATTAAGGTGCCGCAGTCAATGAAAAAGTTCCGGTATTATGAGACACAGGATTGTGCACAAATTTAGAAGAAAAAAAAACAACAGACAAAACACAGAAGCTCAAAACGATTGGGCCTTTCGAGAAAAAAACACAAAAAAATAAAAAGCACAAAAACGATCGTGGTTTGAACCCACGACCTTTGACTGCTGACAATGTCATCTTTGCCTCTGGACTACCGAGTCCCCTCAATAGATACAGAGGAATATTGTATTATGAATGATTGAAGTCTGTTGACATATGTAAATGTGTTGAATCTGCAGTAATTGTAGGCGATACGACATATAACTAAGCGAATCAATATTTTGCTAATGTCTACACTTGTACGATTTTTCGATACACATTAAATTCACTTGTCTCCTTTTCAAAAAAGTGGTTTGCAATGCGCTTTCCTTTCTCGACTCTATACTATTATGTTGACTGGGAAATGTGTACGAAAGCGAGTGTAACTGACCCAAACATAGACTCTGCTAATGGACTCCCCTCCCCCACCCTATTTATTCCTTTGTATTATTTTATGTGGTTTCAGCTTTCAGCTTCATGTCGTGTGGGCTTCAGTATCAATTTCGTGTCAATGATCATTACGTTCAAAAGGGAAGCACTTTGCCTCAACATTATTTTGTCCTTTCTAAATCTGTTATCGTTTACATTGAGGAACTCGAAATAGAAATGAAAGGCCTAATAAAGATAGAAAAGAGGACAGGACAAAAATTTCAGGGCTGCTTGTATTTCACTATTGTAGCTGACGAAAGGTGCACAGCCTTTGGCGGATATTTATGGGATCATTTCAATAGTGTGCCTAGTAGTACGTCCACTCTTTGTGAAAACGAACGACAGAGATAACCCCAAGGGATAAAAAATAAATCATGATTCCCAAAAGTGTGAAAGCGATATGATGAAAATACATCACATTTACAGTCGTTTGAAACTTTTGAATTCCCAAAAGCCATCTGTGCCTAAGTCTATTGTTTAGGCGGGGTTTTTCTTCTTCAAAATGACATCTACTTGTGACTTAAGCACATTGCTGAAATGACCCCTTCAATGTTTCTGTTCTGTCCCATTTTCTATCAATTCTATAATGCCTTTCATTACTAGTTCACGTTCCTTTTCATTTGTTATCGTTTCTGAAGCGAATGATGCAATTTGTACGTAAAGGTACGGCTTCCTCCTATAATGCAAGTAAGGTCGATCGTGTAATTACGATATATTTTTTTTCATTATCAAACTTCCATATAAATACTACAGACAATTAAAATAGAACAAAGTACATACTATTATTCTTAAGGCGTGATTTAAAGTCAAAACCACTAGGAAAACCATTTAGCTTTATCTACAAAACTATTTTCAGTGATTGAATCTGAACATGACAATGTCAACTTCTACATAACTATTTTTCAGTGATTGAATCTGAACATGACAATGTCAACTTCTACATAACTATTTTCAGTGATTGAATCTGAACATGACAATGTCAACTTCTACATAACTATTTTCAGTGATTGAATCTGAACATGACAATGTCAACTTCTACATAACTATTTTTCAATGATTGGACCTGAACATGGCAATGTCAACTTCTACATAACTAGTTTCAATGATTGAATCTGAACATGACAATGTCAACTTCTACATAACTAGTTCGAGACGTGATTGAATCTGAACATGACAATGTCAACTTCTACATAACTAGTTCAGTGATTGAATCTGAACATGGCAATGTCAACTTCTACATTTTGAACTATTTTCAATGATTGGACCTGAACACGACAATGTCTGTCAACTTAAGAAAACGTTTTGCTAATTTTTTTGGGAAAATAAAAAAAACTAGGAACAGACAAGCTTGAATGTATCTTTGTTCATGCGTAAGTAGTCGACTGTACGATATCATAAAAGTTTAGACTGGTGGTTATAATAGATTGTGAACCGTTTTAGCTTGCAAACATGCAATTTTGAGCGAAGCACTAGAGGTAATTATTCTTAAAAAGAATTGGCGTAATTGTACCAAAAATAACAGAGGGAAGCCCATCGAATGGGTGATAAAAACCATACAATCATTTCTGTCCTTACTATTCTGGAAGAGTTCACGATCGTAAATATTACTGAGTTAACGTCTGCAACAATAAGAACATATTTCGCAACATTTTCCTCTCTAACAAAATCGCTTCTCTCAAACACCTTTTAAAAAATTTAAAACTTCATTAATAATCAAAATCTTATTTTTCCTCTGCATATCATCTGGATACCCTCTGAATACCCTCTAAATTCCCTCTGAAAAACAATTTCGCCTCGATGTTTCTATAATTCAAACGTCTTACCAAAGCGTGTCACATCACCAGGAACTGCAACCGTTCGTTAACACAAGTAAGACACAATACAATGACGTACCAAGGCCCATTTTGAGCCAAGGAACGAATCTTATCTTTGCTAGAAAACAACAAATCGTAAAGAGAAAAGTTAATCAAAGCAGGCAGGAGCGATGATGAAACGAATTTTTAAACTTTTACTGATAAAAATAAGAAGGAAGAAGGGATTTTTTCAAACAATCACATAAGACTTATAGTTAGTACGTTTACGTTTTTAGACAAGGAGCAACAAATTATATTGTGAAGAAATTGTCTTGTCTCAGCACCCAGAGACTAACCGCCCGACTATATAGTGAAAGACGACATAATTTCCAAACAAAAATACATTCCAAACTCTTGCCCACGTTGTCTTTCAAACTTTTTCTCTGAAAACTATGTGTTGTCCAGTCTTGATTTGTTTTGCATGCCTCGTCTTATATTATCTTTGATGTAAAGGTTTTGTAGTATATTTCACTATTGGTGTAATAGTTTTTCTGTGCAGCGAATTACTTTGCTCTAGTCTTTGGCGGATTTTTATTTTATTTTTAGGCTCTGAACATTTTCAGTTCTTAGTAGTAGTAGTAGTAGTAGTAGCTTAATAATGCGGTCATTCGAGCAGTGGCGCCACGTCATTTCACTCAGGGCAATGGTGTTTTAGTGTAATCACTTGACTGGAACGACGTGCCTATTATATCTTTATCGTGATGAATAAATAAATACAAACCCAAGCGGTATCTGTCAGATTCAACCTCAGCATCAATATTTTTTTGTGAGAGCATAAACATTGATTTTCTATATGTTCACCCAATGAGTTTATACAGTGGAGTTTATGGCTCAGTTGAATAAATTAAAATGTAGGCTTTATGTTTTCGCTAGGACTACATTTGATGTTACAAATAAGGTGTTGTTTTCCTTCTGAATCTTTCTTGATTTTGATAATGTCTGTTTCATGTGAGTTGTCTAGGTGTCTCCTCATCATAGACGACATCTACCATTGTTCATAACTTGAGACAACAATTGTCAAAGACAGTACTGACAGTCCAAAACATGTCCTTTTCTCTTGGCCAGATTGTTCTCTACTCTTTTTTTAAAAATAATTAAATACATCCCTTGTGATCTTTTGAACAGTTATAAACTTGATGATTTTCATAGTTTTAGACTTCATTACAGACAGAGATTTAAATGACTGAAAGGCTACAGACAAACAAATAGCTGTTATTAGACGCCGCCACTGTCTCAAGTGAAATAAGAAACAAGGTGACGAATTATATATATATATCATTGTACCAGGTCAACATTCAGTGAAATTCTGCTATGAATCACGTGTTTCGAAAATACAGTCAGTTGTTAATTTTAAGTCTCTAGCATTGATATTATGATAAATGCGAGTTCATTGGACAAGCGAACACGTTTCAATGCATATTTTTACGGTTGCTATTATTTCTTTTTTTGTTTTGTTTTGTATATTGAGTTTCAAAACAACACGAGTCAATACGTTTTATTCATGACAAAACAATACACTTATACGCTCAAATCCTAAAAATCAAGAATTTTCAATAATTACATCAACTTCTAACAGTAATGATAATCCTTTTTAAGTTATCAAGAGGCATGGTAACCACTTATACATCGCATATATCATTGTTTTCAACTAAAGCTATGGCAATATAGAAATAGTTTCTACAAATCTATTTAGCGATATGAAAAGATAAACTAGAAAAGGCCCCAGGAACAGATCAAATTTATCTAGAAATTATTAAAAACCAAGGATGAGAGACAGACAAACTACTGCATGCAATATGTCCCAGCAAGTATGGGGAAGTCCAACACAAGTGCCAGATGACTGGCATATGTCCCATAAGTTGAGTAAGTGTGATCTTTTCATTGTTCTCCAGTGTCATTTAGTCATTCATTACTTGATTGCCCGAGCTGACCCTTCACCTGTAAAAATGTCTGTCAGCTACTGTAGGCTCAACTTTTGACTCTTATCAGTTCTTAAACGAAATAAAAGCACCTAGAGAAAGAACATGCAAGAAAGAGGGGGAGAGAGAGTGAGACTAGTGAGAGAGAGAGGACAAGACGAAGAAAGATAGAAGGAAAGAGACACATACACATACAAGACTGAGGGAGAGAGAGAGATCTGTAGATAAAATCACACACGCAATATCTAAATCTAATATTGAATCGTAAATCGTTATCATCCACCAGATTCATCTGTAATTTGTCAAATCCAGGGGGAAAATATTGAAAATGTCAAATATTAATAACAACAATGTATTATCATTAGATTTAGATATTTCAATTTATAAATTAGTCATTATATAAATACAAAGAAAGTCTATTCCTAATTTAGCTGGGATCATAAAGCTAAGGATCATCATTTATCATTTATGATGAATAGTGCAAGGGTCCATACGTCATTTATGGCAAACCGAATGAGTGACGAGCTCCTTTCACTTTCACCATTAATGAGAAATAGTGGTGATGTCTATGCGTCATTAATGACGGGAAGTTATGAGGTCCATCCGTCATTAATGACCTCCCTCCACTCATTTTCGATCTGATGTGTGTCTCTTCCCCCCTTTTCTCTCTCTGACGCTCTCTGTGTGTCTATCTATCTATGTTTTTTGAATCTTGTGAGTGTGCGTGTCCCCCCCCACCCCATATCTCTCTCTTTCTATCTTTCTCTACCTTTTCAAGGATCATATTTATAAGCAATTCAATTTCATTCAGAATCAAATACAATTACAGTATCATTTGTTCTATGTGTTTGTAAAGTTAGTGATGGTCTATGATACACACATATCTGAAATGTGTCAGAATGATTGAAAGAGCATAAATGTACGATAGAGAAAAAAATAGAACAATGAGGAATGGAATTATTTAAAGCGAGGAGACAGAACTTTTTTTTTTTTAAATCATGTACATTTTTATCTCACATTAATTCCTATCCAACTAAGTGAATGGCTGTTGATACATATGGAAAGAATTCCTATTTTGCACATATTTATGATTTCTCTTTAAGCTTTTCATATTTGCATTCAAAAATCTTGATTTGCTCCATTTTCATTTTTCATAGAGCATACTTCATCTTCAACTGAGAAAGTTGAGTCATGTCAAGGCAAGACATAGCGACTGAGGGGATGTTGATTAAAAAGACATTATGTTTCCTCCACAGATTCATTCATGGGAAGAAACTGTTGACATCCAATGCTTGAAAAGACTTTCTAAAGAGAACACCAATGTTTGATAACTATTTACAATGGACTGGTCAAAGAAGAAAGCAATCGTACAGCTTCCATGGTTTATACCAAGAAAAGCCAATCACATTCTTCTAGTATCTGTTCTTATTCATTTATATTGTGTTGTTCCACAGTATTGTGTAGATGTGTTTGCTCAGCACGAAAATTATGAGCCAGATTATTCAGTCTATCATAATGTATCACGTCTCATCAAGGATCTTAAGGGACTTGAATCAAGATTTGGAAATTACATGAAAGTTACCAATGATTATGTGTCAGGAAATGGAGGTTTCACAATTGCTTATCAGATTGTCAAATTTTTCTGATGATAATAACATGGTCAGCTCTCAACCATTAAAATTCTGTTTGCCTTTGGTGAACATGCTCGTGATTTTTTCCTGTAGAAAGTTTGCTATATTTTCTAAAAAATGTTACTCATGGTACACACACTATTTCAATGAAAAAGCTGGCAGGAAGTATCAGATGTTTTCCTTTTCATCCTGGGTTTTGTCAAACTTTGATATATATATTGTTGCACTAACAAATCCTGACGGAAGACACTTCATTGAAAAGACGGAAAACTACTGTTGGCGAGGAACAGCAAATGGAATTGATCTCAATAGAAACTTTGACTGGAATTATGGCAAGGAGGGAAGCTCAACTGATCCTACAGATGATGAATACAGAGGAACACATGCTTTTTCTGGTAGGCAGTGATTTGCATTTCCTTATGATCATAGTTTTGTGTCTGTTCTTTCATTTTCATTTGTCATTCACTGATTCTTTCAACTGCTTTTTCGTTTGTTTCAGTATGAGTATACAGTGATCTTGGGCTAAGAGGCCACCACCATAGAAGCTTCTTTTCCATGTGACAGATTTTGATTATCTTTAATTATCATGCCTAAGAGTAAGAGGCCATTTTAAAACATGTCAGTCTGCCTAAGAGGCCAGTTTTTTCTCTTGTCAGAATGCCTCATATTAGGTCTGCTAAACTCAATGCAATAAAACGAAATTTGAAATTCATAATGGCAATGCCATGTTTCTCGTTATCTGGAACATATACATCGTGTTGACGCCTAGAGTTTATGCTTGTTCCTGCTGAGCCAGTGTCAGGCTCTTTGATGTTGATGCCAGACACCCAGCAGATGAACTAGACGATTGACACCTACAGTTTGCATCGGCATACAGAACTTGCAGACCAGTTGCCATCATTAGAACCTCTTGACCAGATCAAAGGCACTGTCATAAGCGATTTGAACTAGAAGCATGCTTTCACTGAGAAAAGACTGATGGTGATCTGGATTAAAACTAAACAAGGCCTAATTATTTGATATAACAGCTATCTAGGTTAGTGATCAGGAGGAAAAGAGAAGAGGAATACAAATTTTAGAGGAATGTACACTGCTTGTTCTTCCTCCTCTTTCGTATGTCCTCCTCTACCCTATTTTGAATCAGAGCTCTAGATGTAAGGGTCTGACATATAAGTGTTACGTAATGATTATCTTGTTTCTACTACACCCAATGTTTTTGCACTAGAGACCGTCAGTCTAAAAGCCACTTTTTGTTGTCTCCTGACAACCAACCTCTTAGGCAGAGACCACTGTATTATTGTGTATTGTGATTTTAGCATTTTTGTCATCATATCTAACTCCAAACCTTTTGTGGCCGTGTCAGTAAATACATACCATAAGGAAGAAATAGCATTGTTATTTTAAGTGTACAATGCAGTTTGTTTTCTTTATTTACCTTAAACGTACATAGAGTTCAAATCATATAGGTCTATTATTGGGAAACGTGATATGTCTTTATTTAATTTATGCTTTTGCACATATCATATCACGTTATATCATGGCTTTACATAACTCTAAATAATTGTTTATTTGTTTTGTTTTATTGCAGAACCAGAAACGCACATATTCCAAAACATAACTCATGGCATTTCCTTTGATGCCTTTGTTTCTTTCCATTCTGGTGTTCATCAAATATACATTCCCTTTGCAGGTAAGGTATTGTTTTATATTTCATTAATTGATCAACATTTACCTTTTCTGGATAATTTGTGTAAAACAAATATTTTCTTCACAACTCATATTTATTCATGGGAACAAAGTGCCTTGGACCATTTAAAGATAGCCTTTCTGGATTTGCTGATGGAAATGATTATATGTATATTGTAGAATTGTGTGCAAACGTACAGGACATAGTTGTTCATGTCAAGTGTAATGCTAGGCTAACACATCGTTAAGATAGTTCGGTTTTGTAAATTTAGCTGGCAATCATTGAATATATAAACAGTTATGCACTGGAGAGAGAATATAGTGAACAGTAAGATGTCCATCATAAGCCTGAGGCTAAAAGGGAAACTTAAAAATTAAGGTTAATTTCTTTTTTACTTCTGTCATCATGGAACCATGGATTAGAAAAGTCCTTATATGTTTCCTACCAAGATTTATTTGTTAGTGGATTCTTTCTATGACTTACTCTACTGTGACTCAGACATTTGACAAAGGGAGATGAATAAAGAAAGATTTTATGGAAATTCTGAATTAATGGAAAAGGGAAAAATACATAAATAGAAGTCTTTGAGCATTGATTGAAATTAAAACATATGATGGCTTTGCTTATTTTAATAACTTAAATAGTGTCTTCAAACTGTATGCAGCACAAAACTATTAACTTAAAATGGTGAGAATCGTCATACATTATTACAGTCTTCTGCTTTGTTTCAGGAGCAATTCAATCAGACGATTAAAAAATGGAGATGAAACAAAATTCCTTTCGAACTAAACTCTTTACTTAAACATGGTTGACCGTAGTATAGAACATCAGCTTGAAGTTAGAATGCCTTTACTTGATGTTTGTTTGCTTCATGTAATGCTTTTATTGTTCAAGAGTCTCTTTATTGTACAAATGTGTGCTGTTCAGAGGCGTCCTATGAAATTTAATTTTTTTAAACATGTGTAATTTAGATAGCCAGTCAAGGCTGCTTCATCGTGCACCAGTCAATCAAGAGAAGATGATGGAACTAGCTCGAATCATGGCATTCTCTACTCCTTTAAGACCATTTAAATATGGCACAGCTTACAAACTGACTGGCTACTATGCAGATGGAACATCATTTGATTATATGGCAGGTGTGGCAAAGGTATGAAACAGATTTATTTTTGCTTTGTTAATTGATATCAAAATTTAATTTTCCAATATGAAGTGTGGCATGCATTTAAAATGTGAAAATGTTTCAAGACATTTCAGGATACTCACATGTTGGTCGAAGAACATTTGAATTATGTATTAACAGTGTCTTGTTATCTTCAGATATATAGGTAAAGTTTCTGTGTTTTAAATACAACGTGTAAGCAAATGAATTGAGGTGATGAGATGGCAAGGTATGTATTTTCTTGCATGCTCCAAAATTATATATCTTGTATAAGTTTTGATATGCATTTTATAATTCTTTTTCTTTTTCACCAAGGGATTGAATGGAATATTTTTGTTTTATTGTAAAATTTGTCTAGCTACATCTAGATACCCAACACAAAGATCTGATACTTGACACTTTCCCGTTTGTTTTATGAATGCTTGTAGACTACTTCATCACTATCCTAACATTTTAAGTTTTATCCTCATATTTTTAAAAAATGTTTTCGCAATCCTTGTTCATGGGATCAATCTCAACCCTTTCTTCAAAGTGACCAACAAGCTTTATCCCTTTCACTGAGCAAAGGACAAATTTGGAAGATTGGTGTCTATGTATAAAGCATGATAATTGTGGTCAAATATTGCTTATTTAGCTTCACCTTTAATTTATGTAATTATTGTCATTCACTTTATAGGTTGCCTTTATAGGTATATTTGTCTTTATTTCCGCATATATGTCTCTTTGTTAAACCCTAAGTCACTTCTCTCCCTACCATCACTTCAAAGCATTCTTGCCAGGAGAGCAACAAGTTGTTTTATATTAATATCATGCTTAAATTAAGTAAACATAATATTTCTGACTGTAGGGTAAATTTTTTTCAAGAATTATTAGATTTTTTATGTCAATGAAATAAATAAAAGGTCGTTACGGCCCATAGAGCCGGAGCTTATCCCGGGTTTCAATAGTGTGAAGGGGAACAGGTGATCATAATTACCTCCTGGCCAGGACGCTATTCTCACACAGGTTTTTACTCCTAAGCTAGTGCTTGTATCCATTTGCACCTGGGTAGAGTGGGGAAATGCATGTTAAGCGTCTTTCCCAAGGAACACAATGTCAGGTGTAACTTTGCTAGGAATGGAACCTGGGGCCTCATGATCTCAGTCCGGCAGCATAACCACCGACGCCACTATGAAATAATTAACAATTTTTTTCTTTCATTTTCTCATCTCTTCCAGATACCGTTTTCGTTTGCAATTGAATTATGGCAGCACGCTCATCATGCAGGCCGTAGCTGTTTTGACGAATTCAATCCCCACAGCAATAATTTACAGGCAAGTGCTATTTTTTGCTTACTCAGAATTGAACAAGAGAAGTAAGAAAGCAAAGTCATCGTAATATAATATCACGGATTGTACCTTCCTGCTCTGGCTGGAACCCATTTGCATTTGGATGAAATGAGGATAAATGCTCTCCCCAAGGACGCAATAGTAGGTAAAGGAAAACTAGGATTCAAACCCACTACATCATAACCCCGATTCAACAGTTTACTGCATCGCTATTACCTCTCCAGTGATAAATAGTACGTGAAAAAAAATTCCCTCAAGGCCGTTTTGGCCGATAGAGCTATGAAATGAAGGGGAACAGGCGATAACAATCACCTTTTGGACAAGACGCTAGCCTGATACAGATTTTTACTACCAAGTTTGTGCTTCTACCCATTTGCGCCTTGGGTTGAGTGGGGAAAATAAATACATGTACCTTTCCCAGGGAACACAATGCTTGCTAGGATTCAAACCCAGGATCTCATGATCCCAAGGCAGGCAGCCTAATCACTCGGCCACTGGCACCACAATAAAGAGAAAATGAGAAGTACAAATCCCAGAGAAAAAGATAAGAGAGAGATAGAGAGAGCAAGACAGACATACAGAGAGAAAAAGAGATGTTTTCAAACTTTGACAATTTTCTGTATTATATTAATGAAAATCCCTTTCATGAGTATAATCATGAGTTCAAAGTGTGTCTTAATGTCAGTAGTGACCAGGTGTGTATAAACATTATTGTATCATGAAATTTTAAAAAATAAAATAACAGAAGTGTGTTTTAATCACAGCTTGTGTTGTTCAAAACAGGTTTATAGGTGAAGAGTTTTGTGTACATTTCATGAGACAATTGTTTAGTCTCACCTGTCTCTGACGATTACAAAAATAGCTTTGGACTCATGATTATACTCATGAAAGGGATTTTCAGTGTCAAATTTATGACAAGCACAACACACCTGTTGTGAAAACATGTCAAATTAGGAGCTGAATCATTGTTCCATAAAAGGTTACCATCTGCAACAATGTGACACAGGGTTATGTTACAGTGTCATTAGACGCATCAGTGATTTCCATGTGAAAGCATGCTCTGCGTGAAAATACCATATTCTTTCTAATAAACACCAACATCCCCCCCCCCCCCCCACGCTCCTTGTTTAAGCTCACTCACTACCATACCGGATCAATTTTTACTAACAATACACCATTACATTACAAAACACAACCACGTTAAGAATGTAGATCCTGATACGTAGTGACAGACAGTTGTCATAATATTGCACCGTGTTAAGTCTGACATACGAAATACGCAAAGCTTTGGCAGGTGGGGAGTGGATGTGAGATTTGCGAACTATCATTATTGAGCAAGGCAGGCGTTGTAGGCAAAATGTGATGATTTGGCTTTAATAGATTACTGATATTTTAAAATTCTTACTAAACGCTCACCCCTTGCATTTTCACGGCCCCCTGAGCGTTTAATTGTAAATGTGGTATGTTTTCTTCCTTCTTAAGTAATATCATTTAGCGGTGAGACTACTATATTGTTAAGACAACCGCTACAGCAACATTAGTTCTGTACAATTAGATTCATCATAAATGTTATTAAATAAACGTCCTATAATACTGTAATTAAAATTTACCATCATTCCCCTGAGTATGATGATGTGACACATGAGGCAGAAAAAATAGAAGATTGGACTATTCACATCATCAATGCTAGTATCAAATAAAGAACACAATATTTGCTTTCAATTTCTTCATGTACCTATTTACTGATTGCTCGAGGTTAATACTATACATTTGCTTTGTAGTATAACATTGGTTTCAGATCTTTATTTTATTATGGTTGTTTGCTTAGTGAGCAGTACCAACTCATCTTATTAATTATGTCATTTATTGGCTTTACTTTCTTTGCAGATTGAACTGGCATTGATCCATCCTTTATATGTAGAATTGCTTTCATATCTGCACAAATGGAGAAAAAAGAAGCGCATAGACAAACAGATGGTATGCCTTTTTAAACTCAAGGAAGATTACATTTAAATTGTAATTAAAGTGTAAAGTAAAACACAAAAGACTGCATACAATTCCTGCAAAGTATTTATTCTTTCGTTGTTTTCATAAATATGAATTTATTAATAATTGTATTGAATTTGAAGTCAGGCAATTTTTCTGTGGGAAGCTGTCAATGGTATGTTTGATTTATGGTATTTCAGTTGGTTGGTATTGTGACCTTCTTGAAAATGATCCCCTTATGGCCTTGAATGAAATAGTACTTGAATGCATTGTAATCTTCATTAATTATTCTCACTGGCAGCAGAGAGAATGAATTCCACTACAGCTTTTAGTTTGCAACTTAACCATATTCCAACTCTTTCCGTTGGGAATTTCTCATGACCTTGGGTGAAAGCTGAGATCACTCAAGAAACTTTTTTTTATATATTGAAAAAGTTGATAGCTGTAACAATCAAAACAAGTGTTCTTGAAATTTTTCTTTCCTTGAGCAAAGTTGTCTTCTAAAAAGGAATATTTCAGGGATAGAAATATAAAATGGTAATGGTCTTTATCTTGATTCGCCAACAGTCTTTTGAGCGGGACCCTGATATGTGTCGGTAATGGCAGTGAGTGAGTTACTATAGAAATTTCAAAGGTCATTAAGGCCTGTGCGAAATAATCTCAAAGGCTTATAGCCAAATATCATGAAATAAGGGGGGGGACTTTACACTGGATTTAATGTGGCAGGCAAAACTGTTTTCGTGATTTATTTACTCTAGGCTTTTGTGAACGCCACAGACTTGCATCATAGCAAATGTATCATTTTAATTTTGTGCCAGCAAGTTTATGTAAAAAGCCCCAGGAGCAGATCAAGTTTATCCAGAAATGATTAAAAACCAAGGGAGAGAAGCAGACAAACTACTACATGCAATATCTCAAGCATGGAAGTCCAAACAGGTCCCAGATGACTGGAAAAAGGGAACGGTAGTAGCAATACATAAGAAAGGATCCAGTATGGAATGCTCAAACTATAGAGGGATATCACTACTTAGCGTACCAGGAAAAGTGTATGCCAGGATTCTGGAAATGAGACTAAGGAAAAGAGTAGAGGATCAGATTGAAGAACACCAGAGTGGATTTAGACCAGGAAGAAAGTGTACAAAATCACATGTTTACAATTAGACAAATAATAGAAAAATTCCTTGAGAGAAACATTTGACTTGCACCTGTGTTTTATTGACTTAGAAAAGGCATTTGACACTGTGAGGAGGGACAAACTATGGCATTCTTTAAAAAAGAACACAACGTAAATGAAATTTAATAGAAGCCATTAAAAGTTTACAATAAACCAACATGTGCAGTGAGTAGCTGGAAATGTATCTGAAGAATTTGATGTAGATATAGGAGTAAGACAGGGTTGTATCCTAAGTCCTCTTTTGTTTATCACATTTATGGATTCAGTCGCAAAGGCATCCTCAAACATGAAGAAAATGAATGTAGGTATGTGGAAGCTCAAACCAGTAAATGTATCAATGCTTTCATTTGCTGATGATTTAGTTCTTTTGGAAAAATCAGAAGGGACCTCCAGTCAAATATCAACATAATGAATAATGAACTAAATAAAAGAGGAATGAGAGTAAATGCAAAGAAAACCAAAACAATGCTAGTAACTAGGGAAGCTAAAACACAATATTAAATTAGGCAAGGAGAATTTAGAACAAATTCAAAGCTACAATTACCTAGGAGTAATTATTAACTCAGAGGGAAAACTAAGAGAAGAAATCAGCCAGAGAGAATCAAAGGGCAAGTGCAATATATAACCATCTAGGAAAGGCATTTGTAGGTAAACAAGAATTGTCAGCAAAAACCAAAATGGCAGTATACAGCACAGTTTATTGTCCTATTGAAACCTGGACCTTTGACAGTAGGGAATACAGTAGAGTACAGGCAGCTGAAATGAAATATCTAAGAACAAAAAGTAGGGAAAACTAAAAGAGACAAAATCAGAAATACAACAATAGAGATCAAACCAAAGCAGATAGCATAAAAACTAAGATAGAAATGAATCAACTGAGATGGTTTGGGCATGTAAACAGAATAAATGACAATAGAATAGCTAAATTAGTATACAGTGCTAAAACTCAAGGTAAAGACAAAGCAAGGCAGACCTCGGAGAAAGTGGGAAGAAGATATAAAGAGGCATTAACGCAAAGGAATGTAACTTTCACGGAAGGAAACAGAAACTGTCAGGACAAGGGCAGCCTGGAGAAAGATCATTTCGGGCATCAAAAACCCATACACTGAAAGGTAGAATGGGAGCTGATAAAGGAAAGAAAAAGAAAGAAAGCCACCAAAGTTACATTTCCTTTCTTTCAAATCCTTTAGAATCATAGATCCCTCCTGCGACTGAAGAAGGATGAGAGCTTGTTCAAAGTACCACAAGTCTCTTTACACACAGTAAGTTATTCAGTCACGCTTTTTTTTTATGAAATAGTCACATTATGTATTATTTTAAGTCAGTTTCTGCTGCTTTGTTTTTTAGTTATTACAAATAAAAATGTTTCTAGTAATAATGATTTCTTCCATTATTTCTTGCTTTTGCTCTATTTTCACTTGTTTGGTGGTTTGTTTATTTTTTATTATTTCTCAATATAATAGTTGAGGGGAAATCTCAGAAAAGGAGGAAATAACATCTCAACACATTTGACTATGGTAATTGATTTTAATTTTCTCAGGGCTAAGGAAACAAAAGCAATTTTTTAAAATCTCATTTTATCTTCGTAGAGTACCCTACGTCCATCAAGATTCACATATTGGTTTAATCTATCCAGTGGTGTCGATGGCCGAGTTGTTCAATTTCTAGCAAAGTTGGGTCCGTCTTTGTGATCCTTGGGACAGATATTTAACATACATTTTCCCCACCCAACCCAGATGCTAATGGGTAAAAATACAAGTACTAGCTTTGGAATAAAGAAAACTTGCGTCAGACTAGCGTCTTGTCCAGGAGGTGATTATTAGGACGCTACAAAAAAAAGCTCCAACTCTTGGGGACGTAATGGCCTTGAAGGACCTTCACTTTAACATATCCAATCCAAGCCTGTAAGATGTAAGTGCTGTCATATATAGATTCTGGTGCACCGGTTTGTCTGATAGAATTTTTCCTATTGTGTCTTCTCTGTTTTCCCCAGAGTGAAGAAATTGGTGAGGAGTCATCACTGCAAGGCCAAATGATGTTTCTTTTTATGGTCCTTATTTTTTCTTTTATTAGCTTACCTAGCAATCAAACATATAATGCACATTGTTCACAAAAAAGAGAGTGATAAGTTTACGATCTTTAAGCTCCACGTTTGCCTTGTTTAGAAATTGAATGAATATATATATAAACTCTCCTTGGTTTATGTTTTTTATCAAGCATTATGTAATTGTTTTTTAAATTAAAAGATAATGCTATTAAAGTGGGAGATATGAGCCTCTGTAATAGCAGTGAGTAGGGTAAGAACGTTTTTTCTTTATCATAGATTATGTTGAAAATTTTACATCCATCATGGCATCATTCAATGTGTTTAATATAATTTTCTATCTTTTTTCATACAATAACACAAAATAACGCAAAACATCTGATCAGATATTTAAGTTTATTGCTTTCTCAATTTGTAAATATTTAAAATAAGAAAATTACAACCTCTCATTGTTTAATATTTATATGATAATTAACAACCCCACAAATGAACTATACAATAGTGGCGGTCTAAGAACACTCCCTTTGGGAGATCAAAAATTGTGCTAGTAAGCGAACAAATCAATAAAAATTTCCTCACTCACAAAAATCAAGTTGGTTGGACACGCACCTTTGATTTGATTGACAATGTTTAACCTCAATTGTTTTCATTGAGTACATTCAGCAATGATGAATGTAGACCATTGCTCATTTTGCCTATGCATCATGATGCCATGCTGTATGAGAGGTAGAAAAAGAATTCACAGTTAACGGACTATAGTGCTAGCCGATGACCATTGCTCTTTTGGCCCAAATGGATGAAATTGATTCCTTGCCATCTGGTAGGTATAAAGAGTCCGTTATCAGCACCTATTTATTATAGCTGAGAGGTGTGGATTATCTACACATCTGGTTTAATTGAAATGCCTTGATATTTGAAATCTATGAAAAAAGACTCTGTCTTGACAATTTTGACCAAAGGTTGTCTGTTAAAAATTGTGTTGTCAGCCAGTCTGGGCGTGTTGTTAAGGGGCTAATTTGCTGAGAAAAAAGTTATGTTTCTTGAGAATATGTGTTGGTAGGCCTACAGAGCTGCTAGGGAGCATGTTCTTTGACTACTTCTTCTTTACATTGAAAATAACCTAATGTGGCATTGGTGGCCAAGCGGTTAGGCTGCTAGACTAGGGATTATGAGATTCAGAGTTCGAATGCTAGCAAAGCCAGGTCTGACATTGTGTTCCCTAGGGGAACACGCATTTTCCCCACTCTACCCAGGTGCAAATGGGCACAAGCACTAGTTTTGGAGTAAAAACTGCGTCAGACTAGTGTCCTGGCCAGGGAGGTAATTGTTGTCACCTGTTCCGATTCACACTATAGAAACCGGGATAAGCTCCGGCTCTATGGGCCTAAAGGGCCTTGAAGGAACTTTTACATTTTACATTACTAATACTATTGATTATCTTCAAACTTACACTCAAACTTTGTTATACTGCCAACTGTTGTGTCATGAAGAGAATGACATTGTAATGACAACACCCTTCGCTAGTTTTACAACAAGGAGATTATCACTATTTGACTAGTCAAGTAGAGTGAGACAGGCATGATGAATTGATTGTGGGAATGAAACATGACACACAGGGCACGGTTGCTTTTGTGTGTGTTTGACTCCCGTGATCTTTGACCAAGCCAAACTAGAATCTAAACGCTTGCATCTTTTGGGGAAGGGGGATGGTTATTCATCCTGGTGGTATAATGAATTACATTTTACAATAATTATAACCGAATGATAAATCCAAATCATTGGCGGATGACGTTATAATGAGTTGTTTCATTGTTCTTGTTTACTGTATGATCCGTACGCGAGAGGGCAGTTTAGCATGATGAAGTATGGCAAGGTAAATGTATTTTTATATAAATGAAGGGCAAACCGGTATCATATGTTGTAAGAAAGTAAAGTTTCTTTTTGGCCATGAGGTTTAGAGAACCGTAGTGTATCCTGATTTCTGTGTGGTTTTTTAGAACACAAGATCACCCCTAGATACTTTCACTTGCAGGCCTTAAATATTTTGAAACACTTGATTAAAGCTTTAACATGAAATCTCTTTGTCAACATTATATTTAACAAAATAATCTTTCGTTAAGGACAGTATTTCATGATGATAATAGAGAGCTTTTTGTGGTGAATGTGTACATTCTCTTTAAGAGATGTGTCTCTCTTCTCTACCATTCTTTGTATGTGATTGTCTTTATAATTTGCAAGTTTTTTCTCAACATTCCAGTCCTATATTTTCATGTTTTATTATTTTTTCCTGGTAGGCTGTTGTCACTGGTGTGTTATGAGAAAATTTATCAAGTTTGCAACTTTAATTCTGTTTACTAATGTAATTCCTTTTGTTTCTTTCAAGTTCACAAAGATTTCATTAGTTATATCCATTTTTTTTCTGTTCAGTTCACTTAAGATTTATTCATGTAATTTGAATACCAGTATCTTCAAAATTCATTCAAATGGTTGTGAGTATGAGAATGTCGAGTTTCTTCACTAATTTGTTATTTTCATTGATCTGATCAGTCTGTTTATCAATCCTGTCCATTAACCTGGAGAATCAGATTTTTCTTCATTAGATTAGACTTCTTCTGAGTACAGCAAAGGAACCATGAAATAAGTAGGAAAATAGAGTAAATTCATGTATCATTTCGACATTTCTGTGAATGAGAATTTAAAGAATGATCAATTATTTTTAGTGAGCATGTTTTAGATAGACTGTTTTATGGAGAGTGGATTTTAAAAGATCGGCTTCTTGTGGAAATTGATGCAAATTGTTCATGTGTAAAACTTCATTAATTTTAAAATGGGAATAATATGGTAGAT
>JAXRKP010000661.1:75000-87500 GCA_037039925.1 Doris montereyensis | reverse complement strand
TATTTCCTGCACAGGTTGTTGCTCCTCATACTCTACCTAACTAAAAGAATATTACAAAATGACCTAAACACACTGTAAGAATGGGAGATGAGACCTTCAGTTGTGTGGGTTGGTTGCAATAAGGTAACTCCTAATCTTTGTCCTGAGGAAAGTCATGAAGAATAAAAAATGTTTTAACATGAATCGCTTTACCTTCGATCTGTTTCTTGTAGCTACATGTCTTTAATTTTTTTTCCTCACCCTCATAGCTAGCATCACACCTGCCTAAGGAAGGTGAAACGCTCATTGGCTACAAGTTTGTTCCAGGCTATGGAGGCAAAGGTGCCAATCAGTGTGTGACAGCTGGTAAACTTGGTGCCAATGTGGCCATGGTTGGAAAGGTGGACTTTGAAATTTTTAGTTTCTACTTTAATTTGATTTCATTTGATTTTACTCACATACACAACTAAGGTGATTTCGGGGGTTATGGTAGGATTTTGAATTTTGCCATGATTGCCCTGTAAACAGCCAAAAAATCTTTTAACATGCAGTGTTGTGATCTGCATACGGGACCTCTTTTTTATCATCTGTCGGCTTGAACCCATGATGTTTAAGTTGAGAGGCCGACATCTTGCCTATGAACTGCCAAGTCTCCCATAGTTTCTACAATACAAATGAATATATATTGTTTAGATTAACTAATCTGGTGGCGTAGATGATAGAATAGGTTAGGCTTCTGGACTTGGGATCATGAGGTCTCGGATTCGAATCCTAGCAAAGCTAGTTCCAAGATTGTGTTCCATATTTACCCCACTTGACCCAGGTGAAAATTGGTACAAGCATTAGCGTGGGGGGGGGAACCTGCATCAGACTAGCATCCTGTCCCAGAGGTGATTACTATTACCTGTTCCGTTTCATGCTATAGAAACTGGGATAATTTTCGGTTTTATGGGCCATAATGGCCTCAAAGGAACTTTACTTTGAACTAATCTGCATATCTTTCCATTATTGGCATTTTCTTCCAATGAAAAAAGAACCCAGTTTAAAATGCTCTGACTCTATGCCTTGACCCCATCCTGTTTCCACTTACTTTAACGAAACTAATGATAGTAAATCCTCTTGAAACTCTTTTTGTTACTTTTTATCCACTGGTTACAAGCTATCAGGAGGCAAGACTTTGCATGCCAATGCTGCATTGGAATAGACATACATAGTTACAGCCCATCTGATAATGTTTGGTTTTAAAAGTATTATCTAGTAAAAGTAAAAGAAGATATTAAGATATTCATTACGCAAAATGCATGGATGGTAGAAATGTATGAAGGGAGTCATATTGTCCAAGAATAAATCTTAGTGCAAAGAAACATTGAAACATCACAATCATATCTTCTGCTCTTATAGACTTGAGTGCTCAGTATTTATCACTAGAAGGTGTAAAGTCATGATTTGGTTTGATTTTTGTTTCAGCTTGGAAATGACACCTTTGGAAAGGAACACCTTGCAAACTTTCAAACAAACAATGTCAACTGTGGTAAGTGTAAAGGATGAGTTCTGTTTGATTATTCTTAGTGAAAAATGTTAAGAAAATGAAAATAATATTTGAATATCCCAGTGTAGTGTGGGATCAGATCAGACGAACCATGTCAACGAAGTTGAAGTGCTGTAAAAGAGAACAGCAATGTGTATATTTAACGATTTCTCGCCTCATACAAGTGTTTAGTCCCTTGTTTAGAAACTCGACCTTGAACTACTGGGTATAAGGAGAAAAAGAAAGAGGATGACAATGTTTAAGATAATGAGCAAACATGATAGAGGTCTCCTTGCTGGACTCCATCACACGTGCCACAAAAAAATACCAGAGGGCACAGCAGGAAATTCATTGTCCCCAAATCTAGGATTGAGGGGCATGTCAATTCCTTTCCTTCAACTATTTGTCTGTGAAATAGTCTGTCTCCAGAAGTCATAGATGCCAGCATTCTGTCAGAATTTGTTCATCTTTAACCATTAAAGGGATGTGTTCCCTGTGATCCGATTCAACTCTGTTCAGTAATATTTTATTTGTATGTGTTATATTTGCTATACTGTGTGTATGGATGTGGTCAATCTTTTAGGATTGTACAATGTAGACCATTCCTCCACCATAGGAGGTTTCTACATCCTGAAGAAGAAGAAGAAGAATAAAGATAGATACACAACTGAAAAGTGTACAAACAATCATCATGCCAATATTGGATTGTAGACTGATAAATACTTCATGTTTATTTTTTAGTGACTAGGACATTTTTAAGAGAAGTTGGAAAATGTGGAAAATAGAGTTATCTTTTAATTCTGTTTGTGGAATTGGATGAAATAGGACGGCGGAAAGAGGGAAGACCTAATAAAAAGTGCCTTTATACCTTTGTGAGAATAGCAACCAAAACATGCTGACATGAGTTTGGAGATTATAGTTATCATGGAATGCTTATGATGAGCAAATCACAGACTGAGAATGATTTCCAGTTTAGAGGAATGTTACGTGCAATGGCATCACGAGAGGCGAACAGTGTTAAGTCATTAAGCTTGTGTTTGAATATAGATTTTATAACTTTTTTGTAAGTTTCATGTTAGAGGAAATATCTTTTTAACTCGGAAGATATCTTTTAATCTTCCTGCAGAGTTAAAGTTAAAACGAAAAAAAGTACTCTATTTGAGTTGAGCAATGCTTGAATCTGAACGAATTGAGTTCTTAGCTTTGCTTAATTTGTTCCCATTATAATTTATTCATTTGAAATTATTTCTTTGATATCTAACCAGATCACATATCAGTTGTTGATGGAGTTTCTACATTACAGCTACTATCAGTGTCGCTGACAATGGTAGGTATTTCACCAAGAAAGATATCATATACCCTTTCCTTTTACCGTATTAAGTCATTTGAATTTATTTTTCATCATACAGGGTCATGATGATTATTGTAAAACATGCAAAATTCTTATAATCACTTTGATACTATGTGGCAGATCATTAGCTTTTATTATCTCCAGTGAAAATATTTTCTTTCCATAAAGGTGCCAACTGCATAATAGTGGTTCCCAGTGCTAATGATCTTTTGACTCCTGAAGACATAGCTGCAGCAGAGGATGTTATCAAGACATCAAAAGTCTTAGTCTGTCAGAATGAAATCCCACTAGATGCCTCTCTAGCTGCTATGAAACTTGCCAAGAAACATGAAGGTTTGACATTATGTTGTTTTTAAATGTATTTCCTAGATAATGTTACTGTTCCATATCCTTTTAAGAACATTAAGCAATTATATCTTTTAATCATAGGTAAGAAAATTAATGGTAAAAATCACTTTGTTTTTTTGTGAGAAGGATATTGTGATGATTGAAGAAAAAAGACACACATTATAAAATGTATTACCTTGGCCTTGAAGAACCTAATGTAATGTATAAAACTTTTTGTTTTCTCAGTACACAAATTATACACACAAAAAAAAATCAGCAGTGAATGAAAAGAATATTTCATTAGAATGTAAAGGCAGATGTTTTTTTAAGTTTTTAAGACAAGATCCAAGTATCTAAGAAATATTGTTTTTGCACATGTACAGGTAATTCACATCATATTACTGTCCTCTTTTCGTGCTATAGAAATAAAGATGGCTCTTTCTTGTCAGAGAATTTTCTAATCCTAACTGTGTGCAAATAATTTTGTTTAAATTTTTTTTTTTGTGAGTGCTTTCGTTTTTCATTGGTGTGCACAAACATTTCTCAACTGTGCGCACTTTTCTCCATGGTGTGTGTGCACACACGCATAACTTAGAGGAACATTGATCATGACCATTAACACTCAGACATGTTCATTTGTTAATACATGGTAGGCATAAGGTAGCCCAAACTCAAAAGCAAATTTTTTTTTATCGAAAAGCACCCCCCTCTTTTAACCTTATTCTCAATATGCTTTGAAATCTGTGTTTGTTTAACCAATCTGGTGAGCTCTATTAAAGCCATTAAGTCCACAGCCAGTGTCTCACCATTGCTGACTCACACGCTCCTGATGGTGCGGGTGGTTGAAGACACTTTTTTGTCCCATTGTTTGTTAATCTCTGTGATTGTACACCTTTAAACTTTCTTTTTTTAAATTAATATATTATGGGTTTATCTTGTACTACATTCTGCTAAGACCAATGAATTCATGGCTCATACAATGAGTGAAGATCGATAAGTCTAGGTCAATATTTGTCTGTGAAAATAGAGAAAGAGAGACAGATAGACAGACAGAGAGGCGTGCGTCAAAAGACTTATGGAGAAGCTTTTTGAATGTTGAAAAGTATTCTTTTTTCGTGCTGTAAATATTCATAGGCTTAGATTTTAACAAGGGTTAGAATAGAAAAATTATGTTTGATTAATGTCTTGACCCTTTAACACAAAGGCCTTTTAAACTATTCAACTTTTTTCGTTTTTGTCTTTGTTTTTGCTTCTTCAGTTAAGGTTATCTACAATCCAGCCCCTGCAGTCAAAGACGTGCATTCAGATATGTTCACAGTTCCAGATTTTTTGTGTCCAAATGAAACAGAGTAGTTCTGGATTTCAAGAATATTGAAGTTAATGAGTCCGATTGTGGAATTTTCATGAGGAAACATAGGGTTAAAACAATACAATAGAATCATAACTTTTTTTTTTTTAAAAAGTATTATTCAATTTAATGGTATCATTTATGATTGATTCTGATCCCTCACTGGTGCATATATAATTCAACCATTCATTCATCTATCTATCCATCCCTCTATCCATTTACCCATTCATTCACACAAACAGACAGACATAAACGTTTGGCAAATTGTATTATGAAGGGATGTGAAGTGTAAATTTATGGTTAAATTAATTGAATTTTTTTTTTTTTGCATACATGTCCATGCTATGAAAGGAAAGAGCAGGGACTTGAGAATATGAACTTAAAAAACCACTCAAGAAAAAGCAAACACCCATTAAAACATTCATATCCATTGAAAGGTAGAGAAGGAAAAACAATCTTGAAATGCAAAGACTAGAAGTAAAAAATTTTCATGTTGTAAAAACGCTGTGCCATTGCATGACAATTGATTTTTCTAACACAATGTGATAATGTTCAATTTATTCAACATTGTAATACCTGCTTTCCAGGCTGAACTCTTGACAGGAAAACCTGTGAATTCTGTTGTAGATGCCAAAGACGCAGCAAAAGTGTTGATGGAATCGAGTGGTTGTAAAGCTGTTATTATCACCCTCGGGAAGAATGGTGCTGT
The DNA here is from genome assembly GCA_037039925.1 of Doris montereyensis. NCBI lineage: Eukaryota > Metazoa > Mollusca > Gastropoda > Nudibranchia > Dorididae > Doris > Doris montereyensis. The sequence goes on along the minus strand of JAXRKP010000661.1, from coordinate 82,258 downwards.
CCTTTTGGAAAAGTCTGGTACTGCAGTTCACATCCAAACAAATGCAGTGAAGGCCGTTGATACAACAGTAAGTAACTCATGTGTCTCAACATGGAGGTAATGCTTTACATACTTGTAGTACCACAGCTACTTGTCTGTCAGTTTTTGCACACAAGTCTCTCACTCTGAAGACTGCAACATTCTTTGACATTGACAGAAATTGTTATTTCATTATTTCTAGATTTAAATATTTATACTCTCTGTATCTTCCAATTAATATATCAGCTGTTTCTTGAGAGAAGAAAAATTGAATTATCTCCTTAGGTCACCTTGCAATCTTGCAACTAACTCAAAGTCAAATCAAAAACAGTAGATTCCACTATAATTAGTAGTAACTATCTCTGAGGGATTAGTGTCCTAATTTTGTTACCCCAAACAACGATTCATTATCACCAACAACACACATGCTTTAGAAAACATGAGAAAAGCAAGGTACAGGTCAACGCAGAGATTTACACAGATTTCATTGTGAAAGACTTACCCTAAGTTAACGGCAGAGACTCAGAGATTGCGGTGATAGTCCGGAGATGCCATTCTAAGTTCGCAAAGCTGTTGTTGCATTTCACAAAGAAGACCAGCGATTGACGGACTTAATGTTAGTCACCATGGGGGGGGGGGGGTTGAGCCAAGTTAAATCATCAATACTTGCTGTCATATGGGGCTTTGAGCAAGTTAGAAGTAGTTTGCAAGGTTAAAATCTGTTTTTTTTTATTTGAACAGGTTGGCAGCTATGCATGTGGTGTTGCGTTGTTATCTGTTGTTGATGAGGTTTTTTTGTTTAGACAGGGATGTTTGGTGGTTCGGTTTTCTTTGTTTTCTCTTTTGTTTTATTTATTTCCCCAAAACTCCATTTATAAAACTGTGGACTGAATTAAATATTTAACTGACCATCATATTGTGAGGTATTCTCATCGGTAATCTCAGCAGTTGGTTGGCGGAGCTGCTGGTAGATCCTATTTCTTTCCTTTTACTCTTTCACTTCTCTTTTATCTTGCTGTTTCCTCTTAATTCACCCAGAGATCAGCACAATGTTGGATGTGTTGAATTTCAATTAATTTAAACAAACAAATAATCAGTAATCTCATCTCTTACTTCTTGTTTTTCAGGGAGCAAGTGATTCATTTGTTGGATCATTGGCATACTACCTGGCAATAATGCCGCAATTGGCTTTACCAGAAATGATAAGACAGCTTGTCAAATTGCATCTATTAGTGTGCTTAAGCCTGGAACCCAATCAAGTTTTCCCAAGGCTGCTGACGTGCCACAAGAGCTCTTATCCTGAGGGAAATCAAATTAAGAACATTTCATTCATAGCATTCCATTGTTACCAATCATATGTTACCGTTGGATTGTGCTAAGATTGTGTGTGTCATAATATTTTTTATTATACTGTCTTTGCCCTTTATTATGAATAGGATATTTGCTCAAAAAGCTTTCATCAACACATCAATGCGGATACAGCACATGGTATGTAGAACTATTTTTTATTATTTTTCTCTTTACAGAATCATTACATTGCATTTGTTGTGGTGTCACATGATAATACTTTGAATTTTAATTACATGCAAAGCAAACAATTGTGTTTTCATTATTTTTCTTCATGACTAACTCAAGTTTTTTTAGCACTGCTGACAGCACACATGTTTTTTTTAACTTAACCAAACTGTTAAATTTTAAATTTTAAATGATATTTCAATTCTGTTGCATTCTTACTAGATCTATGTAGTATTATTTAGACCCCATGTCTTTTTTAGATACACTAGCCAGCTTTAATAAAGCACCACTTTTTGAACTGCCCATTACATGTCAAAACCTTTGAAATGTCCCATTACATGTGACAATGGGAATGAATCCATAAAAGTTTGGTGTTAATTTGACCAATTCTTAATCTCGCTGTGGCATACAGTGGTTTAACTAATGTTTCGGCATTGGTGTGGCCATTTTGTTAATTGTTAGGTCATCTTGAATAACCAGATTTGGTACGTTATTAGAGCTTGCTAGTATAATTTGATAATGATTTTTTTCAATGATCTTTCAAATCCAGTTGTTTGTTGTTGTTGTGGTACAGTGGGCACCACTTATGTCAAGATCCTTGTAGTCGACACTTTTCTTTAACTGACATAATTTTCAGGTCCCATTTTTCAATCATTAAAAGCATACCTCTTATGTCGACTTCATTTACCTTTCCCCCTCTTTAACATCCAACTTCTTCAACCCCTCTCACTTAAGGATTTACATGTAGGGCCTGTTGTTATTGAGGCAACAGGGTGTTGAATCCAATTGTGATGAACACACACACACTTCCACATCATCATGCAGGGGGCAACAGCTTTTTCTTCACATCATCAGACTGACTGTGAACCCTGAATCATGTGCTAGACATCTTGCCAAACATCACACTCCTCCCTCTCTCTGTGTAACATCATTACATGTCAAGCAGGGTCTTCCTACAAATCATCATTTATCTTTCCTCTTTACTTAACTCGACTTTCATTTTTTCAGTCGTCATGATATTTCAGATCTCATGAGATTTCAGATCCTGTTGATGTGGAGATATCCTGTATCCATTGTATTAATATATACTCAGATTATTGCAGTGCTTTGCTGAAATAATCATTTTGCTTGAAAATGTCTACCTTATGATTTTTGTCGTTCTACCTGTGATTTTAGCATTTTGTCAAGAGTAAATGAGGTACTGTTTTTCAATTATAAAAAAATATTTTAAATCTTGCAATTGATACCTGAAGGCTTATAAAAAATAACTTGTATTATTATGTTTTCCTTATTTCACTCATAAATCTTATTCTCAATAGCTTTTCTTCCTAAATAGAGAAGAAATCATGTTCCCTCAAGTTTATGATTCTTTTGAGATCAATTCAAAAGCATATGATGTAAAATATGTGCGCATAAGGAAACACAAAAAAATCATTACAAATTGTGTGAAAAGCTACTCGCTTATTGAAGATTGGGCCATTGTCACAAATTGTTGAGTTTTTATTGGATTTCATTGCTTTCCTCACACACTATGTATGCCCGCTTGTTTTATTTTATAATGTTAAAAGAATTTTCGAAATATATGGTTAGTAGCTGTTGTGTTTCGTGAATAATTTGATATCATTATTTGCTGTTTTTGGTTTGGTTGAATATGTTTGGAATTATTTACAAGATTAGTTATGAGATATATAATCCAAACACTGCAATTTGAAAAAAGATGTAATAATAATAATATATAAATGAGGTGAAACAGTTTATTTTTACAGACCCTCTTTAATAAATACAATTCCAGACTCTCACACTGTCTAATTTTGTTTGATTGTTTTGCAATCTCAACGTGTATCATCATACACATGCTTTGTCCTCCTTTATCTTTGTTTAATTTTAAGATTGCGTTTCTTCAGGTTAAGTAGCTTGTTCTGCTTTTGTTGGTGAGGAAGGTGTTGGCCTTCTGTGGGATTTTTACTTTATGTTTTTAGGGGATGGAGGTTTGAAAAAAGGGTGAGGGAAGCGGGGAAAAGTTTATTGTTGCATTTTCACATTTTTGTTTCTCTGTGGGAGGGATAGGAGACAAGGAAGAGGCAATGGCATGGCAAAAAAAAAGGGGTTGGGGGTGGGGGTTGGGGTTTGTAGCTCTTTAAATATTTTTTTTTACTTTGAGTTTTTTTCTTTGTAACCAGTTCCGTGTCAGTCATAAGGATGGAACGGGAGTAGATTATTGTGATCTCCATTGCAGTCTTATGCACTGACCAAATGGTGAAAATTTCCATCAGATGTAGAACAGAGGTTCAAGAATTTAGAAGGCCTACATATACTGCTGAAAAAAAGATAATTTTGTCAAAAACAATTCCCATTGTTAGGTTTTTTGTGTTTTTGGATTTGTTTGCTGTTTTATCATTGGTTGTTCACACTTCTTCCTTTTCATCTATCTTTCATCTTGTTTTTTTAATTTAATTTACAATGTGATCCCCCCCCCCCCCCATATGGTCAACGGTGAAAACATCGATGAATCCATCACCACATCGTTTGATTTCGATCCTCCTCCCTCCCCCCCCATAATCTGAAATCTCCTGTGCAAGCAGAGTTATTAAAGTAAACATGGTGTTTGTTTGTTTTCCTATTTATTGTAATCTATCCATGTAACAGACAATAAAAATGATCATATTGTTATGTAGAAGTAAAATTGAATTGTTTTCATATTAGTATGATAACAATCTATCTCATGACAAAGTATCATAGCAACACCAGATGCTTATATGGAAGTTTTCTTTTTAAACATGAAATAAGCGGAGCGGGATGGGGAAGGATATGAACGCACTGCGGGAAGGTGGCACCTATTTCATCCTCCAGACCCCCGTAGTGACGAAATTGGAGGTTGGGTCAATCAATTTACCTCCTTCTATCTATCTGTCCCGTCGTAATGAATTGAGAGCGCAAATAACAATCTTAGCCACTGTGCAATCATTGATTTGCTATCTTTGTACTTTTTGGACAATATTCCATCATTTGAATACACGTATTTAATACGATATCATACCTGCGCAACATGAAAAGTACACGCTTTAAATAAATGCATCAGGACAGACAGTTTTTTTTTTATCGGAGTGTGGATCGCAGTCTCCAAAATCCAAATGACATTCATCAATCCAAATGACATTCTTCAATCCAAATGACATTCTTCAATCCAAATGACATTCTTTAATCCAAATGACATTCTTCAATTTGCAGAATGAACTGGTATTATATGGCATGCTTCTTTTAAACGACTGAACATATTTTATATACATGTATTATGTTTTTTGTTGGAACTTTTCAGTCTGGTAAAATAAAGTAAACACAAGGCGCATATATTCCGTTTACTCAGGTGTGGATCGTAGTATATTATTAAACTGTTGGAACACAGGTGTGGATTCGTAGTATATTATAACTGTTGGAACACAGGTGTGGATCGTTATTATAACTGTTGGAACACAGGTGTGGATCGTAGTATATTATTATAACTGTTGGAACACAGGTGTGGATCGTAGTATATTATAACTGTTGGAACACAGGTGTGGATCGTATTATTATAACTGTTGGAACACAGGTGTGGATCGTAGTATATTATTATAACTGTTGGAACACAGGTGTGGATCGTATATTATTATAACTGTTGGAACCCAGGTGTGGATCGTAGTATATTATTATAACTGTTGGAACCCAGGTGTGATCGTAGTATATTATAACTGTTGGAACACAGGTGTGGATCGTAGTATATTATAACTGTTGGAACACAGGTGTGGATCGTAGTATATTATTATAACTGTTGGAACACAGGTGTGGATCGTAGTATATTATTAACACAGGTATCGTACTGTTGGAACACAGGTGTGGATCGGTTATAACTGTGGAACACAGGTGTGGATCGTAGTATATTATTATAACTGTTGGAACACAGGTGTGGATTCGCAGTATATTATAACTGTTGGAACCCAGGTGTGGATCGTAGTATATTATTATAACTGTTGGAACACAGGTGTGGATCGTAGTATATTATTATAACTGTTGGAACACAGGTGTGGATCGTAGTATATTATAACTGTTGGAACACAGGTGTGGATCGTAGTATATTATAACTGTTGGAACACAGGTGTGGATCGTAGTATATTATAACTGTTGGAACAATTTTGGTGCGTGTTTGAAATGTGTGTCTGCAAATATTATGCTTTTCGAAGCCTGCAAATGCTTCAAGTTTTCTCCAAATGATACCACTATTCTTTCCGCTTCCTTGTCAATGTCATTGATGAGTGCATGAAGATTGCTGTCGGGTTGAAGATAATATTAACCATTTTGCTCTTGGAGTTAGACGGACACGGTAAATAACATTACTATTACATGCAAAAGTTATCAAAGTTAATGGTGAAAAAGTCTCTGTAAACAATTGAAATGCCCTCACCGCTAGATTCTCACAATACATGCTTTTGTTTGGTAGTCGGCACGAAAGGTGTGTGTGTGTGTGTGTGTGTGTGTGTGTGTGTGTGTGTGTGTGTGTGTGTGTGTGTGTGTGATGTATCTATGGGTGGGTGGAAGTCATTCGATCTTAATGAGAACGTGTCGGCAATTTGTATTTCTGGAATCAACCATATTTAATATTATTCGTGAAGTATGGGTTTGCCTAGAGGCATCATTTTGATTTGTTGATTGATTCATGCCCATGTCTACAGTAAGCAGTAATCTTAGCTCTACATGGGAGATCTGGTAATGAATTTGACCTCCACTGTTTTCATGTAAACGTGCAAATCTACGTCTGATGTGTATACGGACGTATGTTTTCATGTAAGCGTGCAAATCTACGTCTGCTGTGTATACGGACGTATGTTTTCATGTAAGCGTGCAAATCTACGTCTGCTGTGTATACGGACGTATGTTTTCATGTATTGTAAGCGTGCAAATCTACGTCTGCTGTGTATACGGACGTATGTTTTCATGTAAGCGTGCAAATCTACGTCTGCTGTGTATACGGACGTATGTTTTCATGTAAGCGTGCAAATCTACGTCTGCTGTGTATACGAACGTATGTTAGTTCTCACTACAGGATACGTTATATATTCTTTTGATTTCATAACGAGAAAACAACTCATTTTATATGTTAAAAAACATCAAACAAACAAACAATTAGATTTGCAATGAATGGCTGTTTTGTAGCCGGCAGTAGGCCGTTGGCGGGCGGTGCTGGTATGTCCTACTTCTCTTTCATGTTTTCTATTATTTTTCACCTTGCCGTTTCCTCTTAATTTGCCCTGGTAAATTTCAACATAATGGAAATGATTGACGGCATACGCTTCAAACTCAGTTCCAGAAGTGGGAATAGCAGACAATTGAAATACATGGTTACTATCACTTTATAATGCATCAAGAGATCATTTTTCAATAATAATACATCATCTCTTACGTCACGCTGTGTGTACATGCAAATTGGATGTATTATAATCAATCACCAACGACTGGGCAGACTGTTTGAATATATATTCCCTAAGACATGATGAGAATACAAACGAGCAGGTAAGATATTAGAGAGAGAGAGAGAGAGAGAGAGAGAGAGAGAGAGAGAGAGAGAGAGAGAGAGAGAGAGAGAGAGAGAGAGAGAGAGAGAGAGAGAGAGAGAGAGAGAGAGAGAGAGAGAGAGTGAGACAGAAAGAGAGTGAGAGAAAGAGAAAGAGTTTGGTGAACAAAGTATAGACAGGTA
>JAXRKP010000661.1:65000-67500 GCA_037039925.1 Doris montereyensis | reverse complement strand
CAATGGGGGAATGTCTGCTCTGATGCACGCTTCCAGGTGTGGACATTCAGACTGTGTAAGTCTTCTCTGCCATGGGATCTCTGAATGACATAAACTTAGTGACTGGAGAATCTGTTCTCATGTATGCTCTCAAAAGTGGCAATTTCAATTGTGTTAATGTTATTCTCAACAATGGAGTAAAGATTTGTGAAGGAAAGGGAAAAGGAAAGCTAGAATTGATTCATGCAATTTTAGGCGATAATCCTGATTGTGTCCACGAAATGTTAAGACGTGGCTGCAATGTTCGCATTGACACAACAGAAGCTTCGGGTCGGTTATAGCATCTGGCAATGTTATCATCGTACAAACGTTGATTAAAGCAGAGCTCCTATCGATAAGGACTGTATCGTACAAGCCATGGCACAAACTGTGATGAAAGGAAATGATGACATGATTGCAACCTTATTCAAACTTCAGCCTCATGTTCTTTCTCCTCGACATCGCTGGATGGGAAGATCGTTTCTGATGTACGCAGCTCTAAATGGAAGTCTCAAGACTGTTAAATTGTTCGTGGATCATGGTCACGATGTCCACGAAGTTTGCCGTGACGATGGGAAAAGTGTTCTCATGCACGCTGCCGAGGGCGGCAATGCTGAATGTGTGAACCTACTTTTATCAAAGGGGCTTCTGTAAGTGACGTGGATTCCTGGGGTTGTTCAGCACTAATGTACGCAAGTCAAGGTGGATATGGAAATGCGTCAAGGTTTTATTAGAGCACAATGCACGTGTAAATAGGAAGGACAATGTTGGAAGGACAGCACTGGCCCATGCTGCAATTCATGGATATCACCACGAGAACTGTATGGACACTTTAATCAGCCTTGGAGCTGACGTCAATTGTGTGGACAAGAGGGACAGTCGCCATTGATTCACTCAGCTAAGAAAGGCGATTTGCATGCTGTTAAGATCTTAATAGAAAACGCCGCTGATGTGTTTTCAGTGGATGACGTTGATGGGAGTGCTCCGTCCCATGCTGTTTTTCATGGTCGCTACAACTGCTTGATATCCCTCATGGAATGTAAGCGAATCGATTGTGATTCGTCTCAGCATATGAAGAAAGTCTCCAGAAAGTGTTCCATCTATGTTCTCATAAAGAAATGCACACTTTGATACAAAGCGGGATGTTCCGATGGAATTGGTTGGACCAACGAGAATGGGCAACGGTGAAAAAATGCTAGCTATGCTCTAATCAAGGCCGGTATGCAACCACAATATTTCGTCATCTTCATAAAACGAGCACGATCTTGGATTTGTCCCTCTCAGAAAATGATTTAGAAACTTCAAAAGTTTTTAGTAAAACATCTCTACATGTGTAGCCAAGACAAAGAGAATTTAAGGTGGTGCAATCCAAGCTGTTCACAGACTCTCCAGACATTTTATGTGATGACATCGTTGTTGACTCGACGTCTTAAGAAGTGGCGATATTTACTGTCCGTTTTCACTACGACATTTGTGTTTATTAACAGTTTCGTGGAATATCAGACATTCCCTATGTATGGGGAGAGAAGAAAATGGTTGCCTGTCTGCTGATTCCTGTACGTTGCAAAAAAGTGTTGAATTTCCACTCCTCTGTTTTGACCTGCCAGTGAAATATCGTTTGTACTTGGTCATTGAATTATTGCGGACGCTAAAATGAATAAATTGCGTCGGTGGCCGAATGGTTAGACTGCCGACTGGGGATCATGAGGTCCAGAGTTCGAATCTAGCAAAGCTAGCTCTGACGTTGTATTCTTTGGGAAATAAACTTAACACGCTTCTTCCCCATGACTCTACCCAGTGACCTGAGTCAGACTAGTGACCTGGCCATGAGGTGATTGTTTTGTCACGTGTTCCGCTTCACACCATTGAAACAGGGATCAGCTCCGGCTCTAGAAGGAATTTTCTTCAATTTTTTAAATTTTCTTTACTGAAACGAATAAAAGAAGTCGAAAAGACCCACGAAACCACACTACTTACTTCAAGTGCATTTGCTGTGTTCTTCATGGTGACACATCAACTGAAGAATTGACATCTTTCTGTCTGTTGTAAAAGGGAGTTCGAAAGAATCTAGTCATAATTCGTTATTCTAAGTTTCATTATTTTGTTCTCGTAGGTTTACCGAGACGTATAAATCGTAACGCGCAAAGGCAATAACATCTTAGGTGTTGGGTAGAAAAGGCAATAACATCTTACATGTTGAGTAGAAAAGGCAATAACATCTTACTTGTCGGGTAAAAGGCAATAACATCTAACATGTTGGGTAGAAAAAGGCAATAACATCTTACTTGTCGGGTAAAAAAGGCAATAACATCTAACATGTTGGGTAGAAAAGGCAATAACATCTTACTTGTCGGGTAGAAAAGGCAATAACATCTTACTTGTCGGGTAGAAAAGGCAATAAGATCTTACATGTTGGGTAGAAAAGGCAATAACATCTTACTTGTCGGATCTTATGAGTTGGGTAGAAAAGGCAATAATATCT